>CAJQZJ010032150.1:1963849-1979708 GCA_907164525.1 Lophiomys imhausi | reverse complement strand
AAAGAAAGAAAGAAAGAAAGAAAGAAAGAAAGAAAGAAAGAAAGAAAGAAAGAAAGAAGGAAAGAAAGGAAAAGAAAAGAAAAATGAAACAAAACAAAATATAAACGTTGAATAGATCACAACTCTACTTTTGGGATAAGCAGTCATTGATAATTTTTAACTTCAAGGAAATTACCTTATTTAGCCCAGTGTACATGATATGATTGAATAAATAACATGTGACTGAACACAAGTACAGGAAATGATACAGTCAACAAATCTGATTGGAAGTGGAGTGTGATGGCACATGTCTATAATCCCTGCTCTTGAGAAGCTGAGGTGGGAGGATTGCTTTGAGTTTGGTGTCACACTGGCATATATGATAAGTTCTAGATGAGCCTGGGCTACACAATGAGAGTGTATCATAAAAGGAAAATAAATAAATAATAAAACCCCATGATTTGGAAAAGTAGTAGTCTGAGGGCTGCTTTAGTCTGATAAATACTTCTGGGCTGATAAAGCAGCCAGTTTGTAAAGCTCCATTTGGGCCCATGAGCTTTCTTGTTATATAAACCCAGTGGTTTCACATTTCATTAACAAATAAATATATGATTTACCACGTAAACATGTAGGTATCTCAAAATGATGTTTCTGTTATCACCATTCTACATAATACAACATGAAGCCCTTTTAAAGCTGTAAGATTTAGTAGATTTGGTAAACATTTTCAAGTGGAAAAATAAAGAAAAAAAAAAAAAAAAGGAAGAAGTTTGGGTTACATGGCCAAAAGCAAAATGACATTTGTCAACCCATTTCCTCTTTAGAAGGTAGTATACTTAGCTTCTGATAATAAAAGAAATAAAGTTAATGCAGAAATAAATAGCTTAATTTATACTGAATTAACAATGGTATTTAACATTTGATTATTTTAAAAATAATTACTATTGGCCTTTGTTTGGTTTTAGTTGTGTTGATTGAAGTGAGGTCACATGCATGCTAGGCAAGTACTCTCCAACTGAGCTACATCTCCAGCCCTAAGCATTTTCATTTTCAGTGGTATTTTTTTTTTCATTGATGGTGGCCTAGAAGGAAGCTAGAATATTGGAAAGGTGGATCAGAAATGCCGGCATGTTTGACTTGGTGCTGTCAAATCCATTCTTCATTCCATGACTCCTCTTGACCCTGACTTAGTCTCTAGCACTAATCTGAAGTGGTGGGTTAGTCGTGGCAGCACATTTTTCAATCCCTGTCCATTAAGGTTTATTACTACCGCTCTGAGTCTGGGCTGGCACCATGACTACTTAACAACCAAGAATAATGATAATAGCTTGTACAACTCCCATAACAAGAGTGGTGGCTGGAGCTTCCTGTCTCTGGGGATAGACAGTTCTCATCAACAACTACCCTGCTGTGAGAAAGTCAAGCCACATTGAGAAGCACCTTGCTGGTATCCCATTTGACATCTGATGGTGCTCCCAGCTGATGTCTGGTTTCAGGTGTGAGCCACCTTGAGTACTTCAGCCTCATTGTGCCTTGAGCTGATTGCAGCCCCAGATGGTGTCAAACAGAGCAGAAGAACCACCCAGCTGAACCCAGTCAACCTGCAGCCTAGTGGTGGTTGCTGTGAAGCTATTCCAAGACAGTTGGTTTCACAGCAGTACATAATTGAAGTATCTTCCCCAAGAAGAGTCCTGAACTGATGCCATGGAAGAACTCATTCTGTTTAAACTATAAATAGACAATCTTTGAATTGAAATGTCTAAGCCTTATAACTAACTTTTGAAAGTCACTTGGCAAAACTTTAGAAGGCTTTTATTTTTAGAAACTAAACACCTTTAAGTTTTCTTGTGTTGAAGTCTGTTGTATTTATAATTGTACATTCTAGTTCCTTTATTTGCCCATTGAACTGATATATAAAGAATACATAATCGGTATTATTTTTTAAAAAAGAAAAGGAGTATTGAGTTAATTTGTTTGTTTGTTTTTGTTTTGTTTTTCTCAGTAGAAACAGCATGAGTCTTGCCTTCTTGAAATCTTAGCCCTATTTTTTAAATACTTATTTCCTGGCTAACTTACCTGAGTTACCTGTCTCTTTATTTTCAAGGTAAATGGACTTTAAAGGCTGAGAGAACATCAGACATAATGTACATTGTGATCTTGAGAGTTCTTGGCACATAGGTGGAGCTCAATAAACATAGCTTTTATTGTTATGAAGGAGGTAGTAATTACAGGGTTTTAAAAAGCAGCAAGATTTTGTCTCATTTCATGTTTCTAAGAGAGCACATGAGAATGGGTGTTCCTGGGTTTCATTAAGGTGAACTTTACAGGGTTAACAATGGTATGCCCTTGAAGCCCTTGAAGCTCTCCCTATAAACACCTGTGATGTGTCCTAAGAAGGCTCCAATCACAGCCCCATGTACACTGGCTTCCTCATACTTTCATTGCTGCAGAAGATTTGATGGAGGGGTAAAGGCAGCTTCTTGTACCTGGTCCCCAGGTGAGAACTAATGGAAGATTCTTTTCATTCTTCACTCCTGTCCTCCCTTTCCCAATTCCTTTCATTTTCTAGTTTAATAGGAAAACAAAACAAAACAGACCAGTTTCACAGGAAGCTGGATTTCTTTAAGCTGATAGGAGCCAGTAGTCACAAAGTTCACAAAATGTGCATCCAAGGAGGAAACATACATCCTAAGGTCTGATTTGTGAAATCTGAGCCAGAGGGTAGTTGGGGCAGTCCTAGGAGTCCAATCCATCTCTGGTGTTTTGTCCTAGCCTGTAGGTTACATGATCCTTTGTAAGTGACAAGCATTTTTAAAAAAGATAACCAGAGGATCGGCAACCACCGTTCCTGGGATTGAGGTTAATATGACAACTAGAGAATAAGCCAGCAACCTTTTGTGTGACTAAGGTAAGGTAGGTTAGTTGCTATTGGTGTGAGTGATATAAAACCTTTTTCAGAGCTGTGGGTTATGTCCTTGAGGGTCCCTCACACCTGTCAGGCTTGGAGCTACCTGATTACATTCAGTCTTTTAAATTTCAGTGATCTTGGCTATGGATAAGCTCCAATTCAGTACTTGAATGTAAGGTTTGAAAAACCAACTATAATTAGGCATCATAATCCTTAAAGGAGCTACAGTAATTGAGTATATCAAGTCACTATTTGTATTTGAATATTTACATGAATATTTATAATTAAAATCTTGAGTATTAAGTGCTTTAGTAGGGGATTCTTGCACTGTAAAATTTCATGTCCATCACTAGAATCTTTGTTAAGAAAACTCATCTCTGTCAAATCAGAAGCCGGAAAACAATCACATGAACAATTTCAAAATACTGTTCACTGGTGTGTAGACAGACATGCAGGTTTTGTAGAGGTGAACTGACGATGACTCATTTTGCCTATAAGCTTGTCATAATCTTGGTTACAATTATACAGATTAGGCCAGGCCTTTTCTGTTGCTGGTGATAGGACTGAAAACACAGTTTAAGATACTAATACCCTTTGAATCATTCATAATTGTGGAGTAATTTCATCTGGAAGGAAATGATAATATTCTTACCTCCTGGCATCTGTAATGGATTAAATACATTTCAAAGCAGTGGAATTGCAAGGCACAAAATAAAGTGTGTTTAATGCAGATTTTCTTAAGACTCAAGCATTCCCTTTCACTGCCCTGGAACTGCATGTGATAGTTATGTAGTACAGATTTAGAGTAGTTTTTAAGTCCCTCCTATTGACACAGGTGAATAGAATGGTTCCTTGGAAACCATTTGGATGTACAGGCTCAGTGAAATGTGACTTAAACGTTCAGGAGGACAGAGCATGCTCTTATACACCACAGACTGTTCCCTAGAGCCCATAGTCTCTCTTCTGGACTCTGAGTTTTTTCCATTTCTTCCAGTCTTTCAATGACTGTTGCAAAAACAAAACAAAACAAAAATCAGCCTGGAAGTTATTTGTAAATTAAAGCTACTGAGACCTAACTCACAAGGCAGGCATGCTCTTACAGAAAATTCTCAATACTTGCAGTGTGATTATAGTCGAGGACATGTGGTGCATGTTACAGTGTCCAGGGAATTCAAGCCTCCTCTGCAGTGTGGAGACAACATGAAAGGCTAATTTGAAAATGAATCGGTAGATAGCTTAGTGTTTCTCTTACGTTGACATCAGTCTGCTGTGGATGGAATAAGGGAATTATAAATGTAAAGGACAGAAAGACACGGGCTTTTCCCCTTTCCCCACATCCCCACGCCCTACCCTACTCCAGCATGCACTCAGCATTTTGCACTGGGCATTGCAAAGTCCTTAGCCTTACAGAAAGGATGAAGGCAGAGCTGTCCATGGTTAGAAAACAGTGTTCTAACTGTAGCTTGAAAATCAGGTAATAAGACTCCTGTTAGTGAACAAAACTTATTAGAGGACTGGCTAGGGAAGGAATGCTATCTCTCAGCAGCAAGCAGGAAGAAATTGGTGTTGAAAAGCTTACCTCTCTGGGGAGGAGTCAGGAATCAGACTTTGCCAAGCCTCAGGTCTAACCCAGAAGGTCCCACCTCCACCTTCCACCCCCACCCACTCCAACCCAGCCTTGGTAGATCGCTAGCATAGATCCCCTGGCTTTTTCTGACCCCACAGTGGGTGAAGGAAACCGAGCCAGCAAGACTGAAGAAAGCAAGCAAGGTGGAGTGATGGGTGGGAGGCTGGGGCCTGCATTAGAGTGAAATAAGAAGAAAAGGGGGTGGGGGCCAGGGGAAGACCCAGTTTAACTGGTGCCCGGCTGCTTCTCTTTTCTCAGACGGCCTTTATTCCTTCTAATTGGATAAAATAGGAACTCACTGGCGGACCTGTGTCGCTGGGAGTACTGTACTCATTAGAGACCAGCCAGCAGTAGAGTGGGGACCGGGGTGGGGGGGTGGAGAAGAGAGAGAGAGAGAGAGGAAAGAGAGTGAGAATATATATTTAGGATGAGGAGGAGGGAGGAAGAGAAGGAAGACTGCAGAGGGAAAAAGTGACTGAGCGCAAGAAGGACAAAGAGGAGTGGTTGGGGGTGGGGGTGGAGGCAGGGCGGGGAAGGGAGTTACCGCCCCTCCTGGCTCCCGCTGCCCTCGCATCCCTGTGCAATGGTACTGTTTGCAGTGATGCTCAGAGGGCAGGCACCTGCTGCTCTGTAATGATTCAGCCTCTTTCAGCCGCTGCTGCGTTAACACGACAGGATGCTGTTGCTACTGTCGCTGCTGCCTCTCCTGCCTCCACCGCCGCTGCTGCCGCCGCCGCCGCCGCCTCTGGTCTTGCTTTTGCTTTTATTTCTCCTGCATGACAGTTGTTTTCTTCCTCTAAGCAGACACCAGCTTCAGACGCTTGAGGTGAGAAACATGCCTTTCAGTTTGGGATACTGGTTTACTTAATCAGCTAGGCATCGGCTTGCTTCCTAGTTTGGTCCTCTGCCTTCTTGACCAACCGGGATGGTTTGGAGAAGCATTTGAAAGAACTGGAAAAGTGTCCCAGAAACAACAACTCAAGATATTTCCGTACACTTCTATTTCATAGTTACTAGAAACCTTTTCTTCCCCCCCCCCCTTCTTTTCCTTGCTTCTTTCTGAGCTCTCTTACTTTGGATAATGGCCTTGGACTTGGGTGCCTTATCGATTTCCCCCTGCAAGATGCTGTATCATTTGGTTGGGGGGTGTTCTGCGTGGTAATGCACTGTTGAGAGAGGCCAGGCCTTCTGGAGGTGAGCCGATGGAGATTTATTCCCCAGACATGTCTGAGGTAGCCGGCGGGAGGTCCTCCAGCCCCTCCACTCAGCTGAGTGCAGACCCATCTCTGGATGGGCTTCCGGAAGCAGAGCACATGCCAGACACCCACACTGAAGATGGGAGAAGCTTTGGACTCCTGGGCCTGGCAGTGCCCTGCTGTGTGTGCCTGGAAGCTGAGCGCTTGAGAGGGTGTCTCAACTCAGAGAAGATCTGCATTGTCCCAATTCTGGCTTGCCTGGTGAGCCTCTGCCTCTGCATTGCTGGCCTAAAGTGGGTATTTGTGGACAAGATATTTGAATACGACTCTCCTACTCACCTTGATCCTGGGGGGTTAGGCCAGGACCCTGTTATTTCTCTGGATCCAACTGCTGCCTCAGCTGTTTTTGTATCATCAGAGGCACACACTTCACCTGTCTCTAGGGCTCAGGCTGAACCTGAGGCTCATGTTACACTGCGAGTTGGCAATGTTGTTGTGGCCTCCGAACCTTCAGCAGTACCGACCCGGAAGAACCGGCTGCCGGCTTTTCCCCCCTTACTATCTACTGCACCACCTTTCCATTCTCCAGCTCGGACCCCTGAGGTGAGAACACCCAAGTCAGCAACTCAGCCACAAACAACCGAAACTAACCTTCAAACTGCTCCTAAACTTTGTAAGTAAAGAGAGAAGAGAGACGATAATGATGGTGGTGGTGGATAAAAGAGGGTGGGTGGTAGTTTCCAGAGGCTGTCCTCTAGAGGTCTAGCTATTTCCTTTGCTCTTGCCTTTTAACTGGAAGGTTTTATTTGATGAATCATGTGATGGGGGGGGGCAATCTTATAAACCCCTAGGATGAATTGTTTGTTTTTTAACAGCAGCTCCACATAGCTAGATTGTTAAGTCTGAGGCTGTCAATCAAAATTATAAGCATCTTCAGGTAGTGCTTTGGATTTAAGGTAAATTCAATTTATTTGCAATAGTTATGGGAGTTAATGTCTGACTGTCCTTCATATTTTAATAGGTTTGTAACTTCTATATGTTGACCAGTATTATTTCCACCTACTCCCGGCCCCCACCCCTTTGCCTTTCTCCTCCCTACTCTGTCTTTCTGTGGTCCCAAGCTGCCTGTCATCCTTCTCCAGCACTTCCTCCCTCAGCTCCATCACTCTGCACTTCTGAATTTTCATTGTCTGGTCCTGATACTGCAGCAAGTCTTAAGACACAGTCCTCCCTCATCTGTCCTCAGACCGCCGATGTGCTGCCCAGGTCATACTTTTGGTTACTGAACACTTGCCAGAGGCCGTTTTATTTTGGTCAAGACAGACAGCAATTCTCCACAGGCGGATTTTCCTAAATTAGTTTTCTCTTCTGTAATCGAATATTTAAATAGATTCTTGGCCAGTCATTAAAAATTTTGAGGACCATTGACAAGGTACCTTTTTTTTTTCTTCCTCAACATGTGTCATTTAACCCATCATGTTGCCACAGACTGGTTTAATAGCCTGTGAGGGAAAAGACTCCATGCTATGAAAACAATACAGAATGAAACACTGGTGTGTGCAGAGGTCATTGCCTTAGCTTCATGAGGGGAATATGACAGCTTATGACACCATGAATAGCTAGATTGTTCCAAGTGTCAGCACTGAGCTTCTTTGGCTACAAATCTTAAAGAGATGGTTTCGGTGTTTCTTCTACACTCTTTACTTTTACCATTGTTGAGCTACTTAGTAGAAAAGCAAATAAGAAGTTTGAGACTTTGATTCTCAGTGATGCATGTAAACCACTTCAGTGTTGAAAAGAGCTGCAGGTAGAGAGTCTGTGTTAAAGCCCCCCCTTTCAGTTTTCCCTCTAAACTGTAAGGAAGAATAAATAAATAAGAGCTCCTCCAGTCAGCCCCGTTCAGAATGAAGTTGTACAGTGTGCTAGAGAAACTCACGGGGAAAAAAGAAAACCTTGCTATGGGCTGTGCTTGGGATGCTCTCTTGACATGTTCTAGCATCAGGCTTCGAAAGGAAGCTTGGTTTCTCAGGTGTAATTACGAGAACCTCCCATATGCAGGCACTGCTTTGCATCTTTATCAAATCCCCAAAGCATCATTAAAGATCTGACAGACTCTCTGCCTTTGCTGCCTCTTCCCACCTGGCAAAGTGACCAGGAAATAATACCCAGATGAAATGACAGGCTATAAAAAGCAAGCGCAGATCCTGCAGAGAGGCAGGATTCGCCATGCAGACAAGGTTCCTTCTTTGTCTTTATTGTTTTCAGCTGAAAGCATCAGCAAAAATGTGCCGGCATAGGTTGAAGTGCCCAGAAAAATTAAGGTCCCTCTTTGAAAAACTCTTGAGCCAAAACTGCAATTTTGTCGTCTGATGAGCAGACAAAGAATCAGACGGCACACGTCCCTGATCTAGGTCCCCATTAGAAAGTACTTGGGAACTTTTGAGAAATTGGCTTTGAAGGGAAATTATACTAAGTGTTTTGTAGGCTATATATTCATCTCCCTCCCTCTTTCTATCTTTTTCTCCCTCCATCCCTCCCTTCCTCCCCCCCCCTCTCCTTTTTTTCCTAGCCAGGGCATTGATTTTATGGCATTAGCAATAAGTAGGGAAGATTTACTGCTGCCTAAAAGCCTCACAGAGGCCAGCTCTGGCCTGAGCGCAGCTGCAGCCTTCTCAAATGTGTCGGACGTAACGTCTGGGAAGCAGTTTTCTCTTACAAAGTTGTGGGGCGGATGGTTGGTTACAGCTCTAGACCTGCAGGGCTCTCTATGTGAAAAACTTAACTTTTCCAACTTAGCAGCTGAAAAAGCAAGGCTCAAGCTCTTTGAGTCAAGGTGAGGTGAGTCCAGGAGTGTTGGCTTGCAACCTTGTAATTGGTTGCCTTTCTGTTGTTTAGAAAGGCTGTTGTCATTAAATAAAGGGAGAAGATAATGACTAGAATGGTGCTGTCATCTTGGATGCTTTTTCACCTGTGTCAATCAAGAAAGTTCAAGTTGGCTATGGGAAGAACTGGGCTTTCTTTCATCACGCAGGGTTTGACATGAGCTAAGCCATCATGGGTTCAGTTTTCAAGTGACTTGATCCTCTCTGAAACACGCCTTGCCACGGTTTCAGGACTGCACTCCCCCCCCCCCTTTCCTGCTTTCCTTCTGCCTCAGCATATTCAGCATCTCCAGCACAGAGCTCCAGCGTTCAAGGTCATCCTCTGTGAAGGGCTAATTGATTCTTCTTCATCCTGGAGCCCGAGAGAGAGTGGACGAGGGAGAGACACAGCCCTTTCGTCTGCTCTCTTAGTCCCATGCCCGACAGACTGCCCTTGTCTTGAGGTTTTATTTTATAAATACTAGAATCATTCCCTTCTTGAAGGACTCTGGACAAATTCTCTGTCATTGATAGAGTAAAAGACAAAACTTAGCATTCATTTTTAATTGCCTGCAGGTATAGTGTTTATGTTAGGTTTCTAAAAATGAGGATTTTTAATAAGGGAATACAGTTTTTCGTGTTTTCTCTATATTAAGTAGACATCCAGACTTTAAGAAATTGAATGCAAAACTGGAATAAAGGCATCCACATTTGTATTTTGTAATCTGAAAGGTTTTTTTTTTAAACATCGCAATGGTTATATCATCATATGAAGTTTGTGGCTTGTACACAGTCATATAATACTTGAAACTATTGTGCCCCTGTGTTATAACTTTTCTTTGGTCCCCCATTTATATGAATAGCACTGGCTTTGGGAAGTCAGAAGCTTCTGTGGCCAGAAAAAGAGCTAATTAATTAGCTTTTAGCCAGGAAACTGTGGTACCATCTTGAAAGAAATTACTTTTTGGATGTCAGGCACTACTTGAAAACAGACTCTTGGTGACAAGAGTATATTGGTATTTTTATCGTAGGCCAAATTTGCTTTGCTCTGTCTTCATTCTTCGCTGGGTTGCTCTACAAGCCTGTGTTGCCACAGCGACTGCCTGAACCCCGCCATCTGCGCACGAGCAACACGGTGGGCTGGATATCCCAAATGGTCTCTTCCCTTTTCAAAACACCTTCCATTGTTAGTGCACGTGGCTCCTTCTCCTCTCTCTGGATGACTGGAAGGTATTTTGGAACAGCAAACTTCTGGCAACTTCTCTACACCATAACCCTCACTCATTTAAGATGGAAGACAGTAAGAATTCTCAGAGGCTGAGAGATACCTACAGTTTGAGCCAAATGATTAAAATGATGAATGCAATCCTTTTACTCCAGTTCACTAACCTGAAGTATTCTGTGCCATGTAAAACAACAGAAAATACAGTATCCCATACTCCTGATGTAAGCAAGCACATACATGTGCACACATATGAGCACAAATGCACGAGCACACACACACACACATACACACACATGCTCTCACAATCACTACTATTTCCTCCTATCATCTCATCCCTCTGCTTGAGACTTAACGCTGGAGTGAACTCTAGTGTTTTAAATGGCTTTAAACTAACAGTTAAGCAGGTACTTCAACCAGGACCACTTGCCAAACATGTACGAGTCCTATGACTAAAATTGAATTTTGCTCTCATCTTCTTGTTCTGCTTTTATTGAATTTTCTATCAGGATAGTCTTCACCCTCTGTGCTGGATCATCAGTACAGGGTTCTGCTTGCTGTTGGAAACAGCTTGAGTTGCCCAGGATGAGCTGTTTTCTAAGATGTAGCAGATGGCTGTGTGGCTCACCTCTTCCTTCATATCGCATATCCTCCATGTTCCTATGTGATAAACAGATCAGTCTTTTTTCCATTCCACTTTTCCAGTGTGTTTTGAATCTGTCAGATGAATGTCCCCATACCATTTGACCTCATATATCAATATCTTACTGAAATTTAAACGTCTCTACTTATCTTTTCATGTGCTATTTTATTTCATTTTAATACTGAATGACATTTAAGCTAGTCTCCAGCTAGTGAAAGCATGCGTGCATGTTTCTTTTTCAGAACAAACAACTTAAGCTTCTTTTCCTCTCCTTCATCTCTTCTTTTCCCTTCCTGTGCTGCTGCAGTCTTCTCCACTGACTCAGCAATATCTTTGTTACTGTTTATGAATTTCCAGAAAATGATTATGCCCCAAGCCAGGCTTCAGAATTCTTTCTCTGTTCCCCTCCCTTCTAACATCACTCATAGCAGAAAGAGAGAGATTGCACAGATTGAACAGCCAATGTTTTAAAAAGTTAATGGCTGTCTGGAAGCTCCTGAAAACTAAGGTTGTAGCTCTGTATCACTGAGCCTACTGAACTTCCAGTAGACCATAAAGTAGACCACATCTAGTTTTATGCTCACTTTTCCCATTTTGCATTTTCACTCTGTTCAGTGTTGCAGGTTTTCTCCTCTGATTTCCTCCTCTTCTCCCTTCAGCAAATGCATGGTAAGTGTATAATCTGTACTTGCCACTGCACTCATCTAGATTGCCTAGGTGGCAGTGAAAAACTCCTTGCATGGCAGCAGAAATCATGGCCCTCGTGGATTCTACCTTAAGCTCTGGTGGAATACAAACACTCAATTTGGCATATATCTAGCCCTTTTTCTACACTCATACATACCACTTCTTGCCAACATTTAAACATTTCCTCTCTTGGACCCCATTTAACTCTTTCCCTTCCAGGCATGTGTCTCTTCCCCCTCCCCACAAATGCTACAACTGAACATCTATGTAACAATGTCCTTTATCATAAAATGATACTGATTCCACTTCTCCTACTAAGACAGGTGGCCTTAGGAAAGTGATGTTTGGCCAGTGTGGGACTATTTAGTCAAGCCCTTTGAGCACACACTGTCTAGATATAGGAAGTGTATACATGAATCTTCTAGTATATAAAAGGTGTAAGGTTATTTTCCTATTCTAGTGAGCTCACAGCTGTAAATAATTTCATTTTTATATTTTGCTCATATTTTCTATGTGTTGTCTTGGCTTGTGGAGAACATCACCAGTAACATTTTCCCCTAGAGTTTTGAGTTTCAGTGCCCAGAGAAAGGCTAGCATCTGATCATCATTTATGAATTCTCAACCCACTGGAAGACCGAGGCCCACACACGATTTGGGTGAAGGGTGACTGACTAGACTTGAATGAAGTCTACTGCTGCAAAATATTTATTTTGGTACCATTGACTCTGTGTGTATGTGTGTGTGTGTGTGTGTGTGTGTGTGTGCTTATGTGTTTATACTTGAAGGTTATATCTGAGTAATGCAGAAGGTGTCTTGTTGTTGTGCCACTGGGTGTGCTGAACTGTTTTAGAGACTGAGTTACTTTCTAAGTGAGGAAACACAAAACTGGGATGATGAAGGGACTGACCCAAGCTTTCTAAGCAGTGTCAGTTAGTGTTAATTAACATTACTGTCAGTGGAGAAGATTAAGACTCATGGGATCCTATCCTTACTCTCTGATTTTCTCTCCAATTAAAAAAATATTTAACAACAAATATTACTTTAATTCAGAAGTTTTATTTTCTCATTTATTCAAATTCTAATTAGTAGAGCTTTTTATCATTTCACAGAGAAAATTTTGCACCTATAATTTTCATCAGCCCTCTGGAGATTGCACACCATATTTCAGTGAATATTATATGACAGATTTTTTTTTTCACCATCAAAGTCTTCCCAACTAAAATGTGTCAGTTATTGGGAAAGAAATTAGTTCCTCATGGGAGAGTATTGGAGCAGTGTCAGACACTTCAGGAAGATTTGTGGGCCAAGCAAGTTATTAAGTATTTGACCTCTGATATCCCTCACAGCTCTCATTCCTTCTCTTAAGGCATTATTTTACACCTGGGTAGACTTGAAACTTAATCCCACCAGTCCCTGTTCGTGACAAGCAAGAACAGTCCTCTGATTGTGCATCCTTCTTCCTGTCTGGTAATCGTGGTGCCTATGTACTGAGGCTGTTGGAGCATTAAATTCAATACTGGATAGCAACAGATTCCAGGCTTGAAACATACTAAATGTTTCCCCTTGTTCTATGTTTGACTGTCTTCTTTGCATGATCCCTTTTCTCTTGTGATCCTGACAGTGATGGCTTGTCTAAGTTGTAAGAATAAGTTCAGCAGTTGGGGTCACTCATGCAGACTTTATAGGCGGGTGAAGGGCTGAAGAGGTATATTAAGTAAAGCCTGCAAATGCCAAGCTACTCTTAACAGTCACTGTACCCTCCAAAGAATCACCCTGGCCATTTGCTTTTTATATCCAATCAAATGGGGTCTCTCTTTGCATTTCAGATTCATATCTGCGTGTGGTCACAGGGGTGAATATTTCTAGGAAAAAAAGTATACGGTGTCTTTACAAGTGAATCAGGGAGATGAGTTCAGCTGGAAACATCATGAATCCTTGCTTTGGAAATACAGCGTGTGCTTTTTCTCTGTTTGTTATTCCAAGCTGAGATTTCCTAACCCCAGGAAACATAAATTGAGGCCTCTGAGCTATATTTAGTATTTAACAATCACATGGAAATAACAATTTACATAGAATAATCTTATGTGAGCTAAATCAAACATAGCCATTAGGATAATTTTAAATATTTGAATATATACAATATATTTGTGTAGATTGATATAAATAATTCACATATATAACAAATGTCGTTAAGCCAAAAAGGAAATGATTTTATAATTAATGGATAAAAATGGATATATCATTTAGGCTATAGAGGAAGAGATTACTCATTAATAGATTTGGGCAGGAGAGAGTGGAAGAAAAAAAAAACCCTGTGTACATGCACAATAGCTAGAGGTTTTTAAACAGTGAAAGTAATATAAAATCGGCCATAGAAGCAGGAAATAATACACACACACACACACACACACACACACACACACACACAATTCCACTGTAACAAGCTTAAAATTAAATCTTACTTGGGAGACTATTGATTTCAGTCCTAAGGAAGATAATACTTTTGTAGTACACTGACCATTTTTTACAGAGAGAAGCAATATTGTAAGAACTTGTCATATATAAAAACTGTATAGTAATAAGCATAATAAATGTGTTTTTATTTGTTATTTAATGTAGAACTAGGAATGTATCAGGACTTTTATGGTTTGATCATCCTGATTCTCATTAGTTCTAGTATCATAGATGTATTGCAGAAATTAAATTGAGAATCAATAGCAGAGCAATGTGGTGGCTAGTTACAAGGCAAAAATAATCTGTCAACATCTTAAGGCAGATTTTTACCTGGCATTTTTCTGATTGTGCAGTGCAAATGGGCAAATAGCTAAAATAGAATTTGATGGAAAACAATGGGATGTTTCCTTGGGTGAAGCATTTTAAATTTTTCATCAGGAGCATGATGCAAGACACAGGACTTGATAGGCTGTAGTGTCCTATAGTAGACACTGAAGGGCTGAACTGCCTTTCTTGGGATAGCCTTCTCCTAGCTGTCAGTCAGCTCTCCAGTACAAAAATATCTCTCCTCTGACAGCCTCGTAAGTCAGCATCAAACTATGTATACATTTACATAAATGGACTTGGAAGAGGGAGTGGCACTGCAGACAGCAGTGGATACAAGGAAGGTTGAGGGCCAGGCAGAAAACCGACAATAGATTTCTTAGGCTACAGTGACATTGCTGTAAGTGGTGGGTGTCAGTTCACTTCCCAGCTTGCTTCTCTTTTCCTTTAAGCTTCTTCCTCTCATAGTTCACATCCCAGTTGCTTTTCTCTTTTCTCCAAGAGCTAATGTGTCACAGTTATTTCTTCTTCAGTGATCTCCCTCAATGTCTCTCCCCTGAATTTTTTCCCCTTCTCTCTGTTCTAAGACCGATGTCCCAGAGCTTCGGGGTTATGGAGTAGGTGGCACAGAGTAGCTGTATTTTCTCACCTCATGAGTTGGAAGAGAGAGCCCCTTGAGACCTTAGCCACAGACTGGACCACTATTAGCCTGATGACTTTGATATTGCCCCTCCCTTTGCTAAGTAGCAGGAAGTGTTTATGCTATGTTGGAGTCACAGCAATAAAAGCTCCATACATAAGTGAAATGATATAAGGACAGTGGAACTGAACTCTCGTTAGCCTTTGTTTGTAATCCCTTGGTGATTTTCCTGGGTCATAATTGCTTGCTCTTCTGGGAGCAAAAGGAATTAGTAGCCATTGATTATTACATGATGCTAAGTTTTGCTTACAAAGCAAATCCTAAGAGTGATTAGTGGCATGATTCACATTGCAACTCTGATATCCCCTTTAGCACAACTCTTAAAGCTGTGGGCCATTGTAGATTTCTCAACATGTAACTCTGGGCCTTTGTAAGGAAGAGAAAAATTACCATCAGCCAACACATTGCTGCAAAAGTGAAAAAAAAATACGAAGTGGTAAAAGTCCTTGTATCTTTTTATTCAACTGATAACTGAGAGATATCTAGATTAATCTCTGTTCAGTGTTGCAGGAACCTGATCAACAATTTTAACTGCAGCTCTGGGTCTAGTATTTATGCCAAAGATTGGGATCATGCTGTAAGTCTTTGGCTTTTCAGTATATTTAGAAATCATCTATTCAAGATTGTTGAGATTTCTATATAGCTAATGACTTTTCACCTTGAAATTTAGTTTATTTGGGGTTGAAGTTCTGGAAGTCCATGACACTTGTCATAACCATGCTTTTAAATGACAATAAATATAAAACCTTCATAATATTGAATTCTGTGATGTTTTGAGGATAGACTGTCATCTTATTCAGATATGTAGTAGAAAGTCTAGCTTTGCTACTAAGCAACCTCAAGCCTTTGTGTATTTTGAATTTGTGTTGGGTTACTGCATTACCAAGATTAGGAATTTAGAGATTTATGGCATCCAGAGGTAGTACCTGCTAAACCCCTTCTAAGATATCAGACTATTTATCAGCAAATGTACAGAATTAGACAATTCAGACAATATCTTAGTGTGTTTTGTGCCTTCATCTACATAGTATATATTAATAAAGAAGTTTTTCTATATTTCTAATTTGTAGTTCTCAATGGGGTTTATGAGTCAAATATTTATGAAATTTTAAAGTTTTATCCATCCAATTTTAAGCAGATTTAACTTTTATAAAAGAATGCAGTTTTCCTTAAGAAAGGCTCTGTTCTTTAAGGATCAGTGAGCACTGATGTGTGTGTGTGTGTGTGTGTGTGTGTGTGTGTGTGTGTGTGTGTGTGT
>CAJQZJ010032150.1:1947539-1962539 GCA_907164525.1 Lophiomys imhausi | reverse complement strand
CCTTAGGCCACAAAGATTTATCTTGTGGGATAAGGACCAAAGTCTCATGTCTGGGATGGAACCCAGCCCTGTCTCTGCTGTGGTGATGGCAAACTATTTACAGTCTCTTGGACATCATTTCTCCATCTCTAAGTGGTGCTAACTGTGCTTTATTCCTGGGTCTGTGAGGATCAAGTTAATGAAAATTAAGCACTTGTATTAGTCCCTGCCTCATAGTGCTCTCCAAAAAAGAGTTAGCATCACTACACATTTTTACAATTTAATTTGCTTTCTTGAATTTGAAACTTGGCTTTACTGTATCAGACTTAAAGAAACAGACAGGGCTTCCAGAGATAATCTGATAAAGACGTGGATATGCCAGTACTTTGGTTTAGTTTGCTCCTGTCCCTCTGTGATTTGTGTTGCCATCAACTCTACACTGTTCTCAGGAATTAGAAGAGCAGAGAGGGACAGTCATCAGTCTGCCTGTCAGGGAAATGATGAAGCAGTCTGATCCAGAAAGCTGCCCTTACTGGCAAAGTGCCATGTGTTAACAATGATATGTCAATCAAATGTATGTATCTGAACCTATTGCTGTGACCTTTCGCTGCAATAAAATGGTAGGCCGATCCAGAAGATGTGGAAAGCTCCTCAGAGTTGTGGGAGAAAAGAGTTATTTACAGAGTCCCTGAATTCCATAATAATCTCAATTTCCCAGGACAGAAATCCCATTGTCAAGATAGACTTAATAAATTTAAGGGTTGATTGGTGCTATCTTCAGCAGCAGTGATTTTGGAGTCTCTGAATTTTATTAAGTAAGCTCACAGAAGAATTATTAATATTTAAAGATAGGAGCAATCACAGAGATAAGCTGGTCAGAGTATTTTACTTCATTCAGGAAAAATGAAAATCTGTGAATGTGCAATATGTTCGACATGTACACTTAGCAAGCAATAGGAACTGGCCAATCAGGCCCTGAGGTCGAAGGATGGTATAGCAATGGCCAAGGGCAAAAGAAACGGGCATGCTGGGCGTGTAGTGAATGGACTAGTTTGGTTGGTGTGGAGGGACTGTTTTTGGCAGCTAGCATTCACTGATGCTTAACATGTGTTATCTAATCTTTCATAACTCCATAATGCTATTTTCCTTGTTTTAAAAGTTCATGAAACAGAGGAAATAAACAGCACAGACAGTAACATAATATTTGTGATACAGTCATAGTTTTGGTGGTAATTGGAATAGAGTAAGGCAGTAAGAGATAGAGCAGAGGTATAAGCCAGGTCATAGAGATGAGGTTCCTAGAACTAATCTAACTAATGAGGAAGGAAGGAAGGAAGGAAGGAAGGAAGGAAGGAAGGAAGGAAGGAAGGAAGGAAGGACATGCTTGTATGTACATTATGGCTTAGAGGTTGTTAAAGTCATGAATCTCTGATTGGCAGTATCATGCATTCACTCAACATGTATTTATTAGGCCCTTCTAAGTGGTTTTGTATTTATTAATGTATAGAGTCAGTGGATTTATGATAGGAAATGACTGTTCCAACTTGCAGGGAACATGCAATGCTTCTTCCTGATGGTAACCATTCAGATAATCTGATTCATTCTTTCCTTGATATGATATAAACTAATGATTATATATATATACTAATAATATAAAAATGCTAAAATAGTTTACAAAGAAATTTTATTTTTACTTTTCAATGATATTTATTATTGCTGATGGACCTAATCATGTAGGATGCATGTCCTTTTTAATAGGCACTAGAAATTCATGTACTAATAAGTATTTGGAGATGAAAATTACAAATGGAATAAATATTAAGTTTGTATTTATGTTGAGTTAGATATAGAACTTTAAAGTCATGGAGATGGTTAGATAGTAGAATGTTAAAGTCAGGTGCCAAATACATATGGACTGGACATTGGGAATGTACGCTAAGCCATATAACCCTCATAACTGTGGCCTAATTACCTCTGTTGTTTTGTATTGTATTTATTATTATAAGAGAAAGAGCCATTTGTTGGACTGAAAGGGGAAACTGTAGGGGGAAATAAGATATATCTTAAACTTAAAAGAAAAGGGGAAGAGGATGGGGGGTTGAGGGTGGGAGGGTGGGACTGGAGGGGGGAATAGGGAGGGGACTGCGATTGAGATGTAACTTGAAGAAATAAAAAATAAAGGAAAAAAAAGTTTGTATTTAACCTAGGATGAGTGTTCCAAGTTACTAAGCATTGTGAATTTCTTTTTTCCCCCTATTTATCCACAGAATGGTCCAAGTTGTATATCCCTTGCATTCAGTTCAGATTATGACTTCTGAATTGCAGCTGTTACATGCAGCTTTGGCAGACTATTATGAATGCCATTCTCAATTTGTAACTCTTTCAGCCATGTTCTTTTGGTGTTGTATGCACTTTGTTCTAAGGAAAGAGGTGTTATAAAGCTAAAGTTGCACACAGTGTGTGTGTGTGTGTGTGTGTGTGTGTGTGTGTGTGTGTGTGTGTGCATGTGTACCGCTTTAGATTTACAAAGCTGGCAAATGAAGTGAGATAAGGTAGGTTTGTGTACTATTTAGACACCAGCTATTGCTATCTGGACTTTATTACACATTTATAGGCTACATATGGAAATAATCATTGTCCCTCCCAAAATGATCATTTTCTCATCTAACTGCATATTTAAAGTAGTGATATTTAAATTAGCAAGTTCTTTTTAGAGCTGAAATCTTCAAAGTGTCGCAAAATGGCCTCTGATCACTAAAGCAATGTATGAAAGTCAGTTCTTCGCACTGGACCAGATCCGGCAGGTCAGAGGCCTTCCCGCTTCCATGGGTTTATGTCTGTACCCTGTTTCCTGCTTTCAGGGTAACATGGAAATTGTCAGTGTTTCCAACTGAAAATCCATAAGTAAAATATAATAGAAGTCAGCTGACATCCACTGACTCTCAACTTCCGTTTTCACCTTGTAAACAGAAGCAACATTTTCATGTTTTCCAAGGGTGGAAATCAGAGAGGAGGGGAGGGAGGGAGGGAGGGAGGGAGGGAAACCAATTTTATCAAATCATTTTTACCTCCTTGTCCTGAGTTGACCTAAAATTGCTGCAGAGGCTCAAACACTGGACACTCAAATGAGCTGCCTGCTGCTCAGTTGTTTCAGTTAAGATAAAATATGTATAACGTGAAATTTTCCATCTCAATCATTTTATAGTCTGCTAAGGTGGTGTTAGGTATTTCCACACTGCTGTGAAAGAGACCTCTCCAAAACATTCTCAGCTGACAAATCTGAAACTGTTCTTTTGAGTATCTTGCAATTTACCCCAACCCTTCAGTCCCAGATAGCAGCTGTTCTACTTTGTTTTCATAAATTTTATTCCATTAGATACTTCATATCTGTCTTCCCTTCCTTCCTTCCTTCCTTCCTTCCTTCCTTCCTTCCTTCCTTCCTGTTTTGTTTTTTGTGTTTTTTGTTTTTTGGCAGTATAATGGCTTCCAGGTTTGTCCATAGTATAGCATCCATGAGAAACCCCTTCCTTTATAAGGCTGAATAGCATCCTATAGTATACATACATCTATCTGCTCATCCACTTGACCATCAATGAACAGTTGGTTATTTCCATATTGATTTTTGTGAAGAATGCTGATGTGCGCACAGGTGTGACAGCAATTTTTTCCCTTTAAAATGTGAAGTTACAATACTATTTTTTCCCAAAATCAAATTTATGAAAAATGTTTCCTATGGCAACATACTAATAAACCCAATTTCATTATTATCTATAAATAATTCCTCTGGGGAAACTTCAGCCCTGATAGTCCTGTGTATTTGAGAAGATACAGTGTGGACTTCATAGAAAGGTGCTCTCAATTGTTTTTTTTGTTTTTGTTTTTGTTTTTTTTCTTTTCTACCCCTTTTGGTCATTTATAGCCATTCTTATTAGATGCATTAAAACTGGCTGGCTGATAACTCACAAGCACATAAACAATATGCTAAACAGGCTGTATCAGTCTCGAAATGTAAGAACAATACCATGATCCTGTTTTGTGGATGATGACTGGAAGAAAGCAAGGACTGCTCTGTTGATCCTTAAAGTGCAAGGTCTTAGGGCTGGGGAGGGGGTCAAGTGTTCACCCTCCAAGCCTGATAGCCTGATTTCAATGCCTGGAACTTAGGTGAGAGTACTAGAAGACAATTGTGATTCCATATAGTTAGGTTCTGACCTCCACACGTATGCTTTGGTACATCTTCCCCAAACATACATGTCATTTGTAAACATATATACAATAATTATAAGCAATAAATGAGATGTAAGCTCTCGGCTAAAGGTAGCCATTCAGGTCCTTTGTTTTCAGCTTTTGAATCCCTGTGGAATTCTCAGGTAGGAGTCCCTGATCAGATTGAGTGTATAGACATGGTCAGTACGTTGTTTTCTCTAACTGGGCTCTTAGAAATAACCAATGTTAGATCACAAGTAAGTCTAAACTGGAGAAAGGAGTGTAGATAAGTCAAGTGTTAGGATTATAGTGGCCTTCTTGGGACATTGCTGAGACTGAAATCCTGGGCTGAACATTCTCTGATTATGGAGACATTGGGATCACAGCAGCATACACAACTGTCTCACCTGGGATTTTAGAACTGCTGTACACTATGTATATAAAAGCTAGATATACTCGCAGATCATATTTTGACGTATTTAATTATACTAAGTATTTTTTAATGTTTTGTTTGCTCCTGTTTTGCTTTTGAGAGTAAAATGTTACTTTTTTTCTTTGAAATTGTATTAAGATTACTTTTGCTTCAGGAATTCATAGACATCCCAGTAAGCATGCTGGCTTACCAAGTAACAGCTTTTGAGGTGGAGAAGGTAAGTTAGGATCCCTCACTTTTAATGTTATCAGTATGGATACAATTTATGTTGCAGACAAAAAATCTTTTCTTCTTTCTCTGCTACTTAACAGCTATCTTTCTTTTGGATGACCAGAATACAGTTCTTTCCTTGATATTTCTTGATAGTGAATATTTCTTTTAGCATACTGAATAAATTAAAGTATCTGAATTTTGCAAGGCAAGATATGGCACTGCAATATCAGATTCGAGTGAGACACTTGACAGCTAGATCCTTTCTGGGAATTACTTACTTAAGCCTCAAAATACCCCTGCTGGCACTCTGCTTATTTTGTACTGTTTGAGATGTTCATTATCCGTTCCTCATCCTTGACAAGGACAGGATTGATAAAGGGTCGACATGAAAATTATAGGGAAAAGATGCAAATAGCAAAGGGAGCATGCAGCATGTGTAATGTGCTCCTTACCCAATTATATGGATATGGACTCGTCCATAATGTATGCATCTTCAGGCATCTTATGCTTTGCTTTTTCCTTTTTTCTTCTCTTTATGGAGGTTCACTCCAAACTTCCCATACATGGCCACAGTATGGAACTTAAACCCAACGTTCTGTAAATAGTGAAGTGTTTCCCTTTAGCAATTATTAAATGAAAATAATGAGGACTGCTGAAGGCTGGATCTATTTTGGACTGCTTGGGTAAGACCAAATGGCTAACTGTGCCCAGAAGGGAGTAGCTCAGTTAGGTGAAATCAGATTGGAGCCTGCCATTTGGACTTAAGCGGCTTTTCACCGCTGTGTGCTGACATTTAAGTTAATAGAGTGATTTCTGAGGGATTTTCTTTCCAATATTACAGCCCATATGAAATTTGGTTAAAATGTATTTCGTTATTTAATTTTGACAACATGGTTAGAGTTGGTCTTACATTGGGTGAGGACTTTCTAAGTCTAGAATTTTGTCTCATGGCATGTGCTAAAACTCACGTGATTTTCCTCGACAGCCTGAACCCTATGTGTGCCGTTTGAAAACAGTCTCTGATATTTTTGTTCTTACATTCATTAAAAGGTGTCGAAGCAAAATTACACTGTAAAAGGAAACAGTGGCACCGTGACATGTTATTGTTTTGCCTCTCATTATCATCTTTAGGAGTTATGTGCATTACATTTGCATCTAGCTGAATATTCTTTCTCGTAATTTGTGTTTCACAATTCAGCAACATTAGGGGTACTTTAAATGCTGAAGCACCGGCAGTTTTTTAAATTTGTTTTATTGTGGGTAAATCACACTTCTTTTGGTTTTTAAGAAATTTCTGTTCAAACAAAAACATATTTTGAGGCTGTATCTCTTCTTATGCAGTCTAAAGTTGAACTGTTTTAGCTTTTGATTTCAAGGGAAAGGACAGAGGTTTGGAAGCTATAAATTTGCTAACTGCCAAGCAAATGAAAAACCATTTCCATATGGAATTCCCAGTTTACTCTTTCCCTGCTCCCCTGGTTTCTCCTTCCCATCTGATGTTGCAAAGACAATAACTGGAAGGTGCTGGTAGCTGTATTCTCTCGCCAGCCTTCTAAAACAGGGACATTTGTTGTATTGTTGGGATATTGAACATCCTTCTAGAATCTCTATGAAAGGCTTCATCCTCAGTTATAGCAGTTGGGCATTGAAGAGGTGGGGCTAAGTGAGAGGTCTCTAAATCATCGAGGACATGGACCTGGGAGAGAATTTTGGAACCCTCTTTTTCTCATCCCCTCTTTCACTTCCTGGCCATGAGATAAATGATATCACTTGACTGTGTGCTGTGTTATCACAGGTTACCACAGGCTCTGATCAACAAAGCTAACCGACTGATATCTGAAACATTTAAAACTGTGAGCCAAAATACATTTCACTTTATAATTACCTTATCTCAGGTGTGTTTTAGTAATGAAAATGACTGTTTCGTATATCCAGACATTTGAAGTGGCCAATAGCATGCATGCACAAACCCAGAAGAAGGCATGAATCTAATAAATGAAGCGTGGGGAGGTATTTTAAAATGTGTAAATACTTCTGCATACATTACCTCAAAGCATGCATGTAGTGCTCTGGAATCATTTGTTGAGGCAGTGCACCCTGGCCAAAGATTTTTGGCCAACAAAGAGATAGTGGGTGATCAGGGAACTTCCTTGGTTCGCTGACAATCATATATCTGTAGAAAAATGGATGGATATGACCCCTATTAGTAGTTATATATTATATATGTTAACTAGTTTGATTTAATCATCCCATATGTACATACTGTGCTGTACCTAATAGATGTTTGTGATTTTGATTTGCCAGCTGAAACTAATACTAACAAAGCTAGGTATAGTGCTGTCTTTCTATAATCAAAATACCAAAGATGCTAAGGCAGAGGATTGTAGCAAATTAGAGTCTAACCTTCTAGGCTACCTTATGGGTTCTGAGTCAGCCTGGACTACAGTGTACTATGTAAGGACCTGTCCGTAAAAGAAGAAAATAAATACACACAATGAATGAATGGAACCACACATCTTCTAGTGAGAGGCTGGTAACCGTGGTGGAAGTTGTGTCTCTTTGGTGAAATTGGTGGGCAATTTGGGTTGGCATCTGTGGCACATGGGGAAAACCTTGGCATCCCTTTGCCAGCTGGGATGGACAAAGCCAGGTTGTAGCCAGAAAATATGCCCTGTTGAAGGAGAATGGCTGCAAAACCACACAAGCAATGCAAATGACATCATTATTGTGAGAAACAACAAGACTGTTGGACATTGCGAGAAATCTTGTGGACTCTTGAGACTGCCAAGTGTCACGAGATAATGTGATATATAAGCTGGGGAATTCCATGTGGTCTCTCTCTTCCTCCTGCCTCACCGACTGAGAAGTCACACTGAAGGAGAGCACAGCAAGGTATGCCATTAACAGAACTTAGATTGTTATATTCCAAGGCAAAAGCCTGGCATAAAAACTGTTGAGAGTTCCATGAAGGCATGTGTTTGTCTTGGGGCCCCAGAGCACTGGAAAAAGTGAGCAAGCAAGGATTGTTCAGAAGCTGCTTGGAGAGGCTTTTGGCTTTGAGACTTGCCAGAGCTAAAGAGACCTTGGAGGCAAGTCTTAGCTCATTGAAAAAGCCACCCTTAGTTGGTGGTTGGAACAGACTGATTTTATAAACCAGCTACCATTTAGTTGTGGAAATAGACTGGCCTGACGAACTGGCAAAGTAAGGTCCAATGAACACTAATTTTTGAAAGGAATTGCCTTCTGGGACTGCCCTAAACCAAGCTATCCTGCATGGACCTACGCTAAGAATATTAATATCCAGTTAAGAAAGTTAAAATAATTTTAAGTGTTTTTAGATAGGTACTAGAGTGGTTTTAGGTATTAAGGTATTTTAAGATATATTATAGATTTTAGATTATAGATTTTAGGTTATGAAGTTTAGGTGTTTATAAATAAAAATATTCTGTTACAGTTAACCTTCACTCAGACTTCATGGTTGCCTCAGCAATTGAGGCCATTATGCAAGACTAGCAGTACATAGGAGGCTTCTTTTTAAATTTTATTTATTCATTCAAGTTATATATCGATCACAGACCCCTCTCACCTCCCCACCCAGTCCCACCCTCCCAGCCTCTTCCCCCCCTCTCCCATCTATCTTTCCCCTCAGATGAGGGGAGTGTCCCCTGCTCCCCCATGTCAACCCCCCTCAGTTCATAGGTCACATGAGGACTAAGAGCTTTCTCTTGCACTGAGGCCCAACATGGCAGCCAAGCTAAGGTAAGACAGAAGGATTTTCTTATTAACTTATTGTTTCTTCTCTCAGACTGCTTTATTCATTTGGGTTTGTCTTTATGCTGTTTAATCATGTGTGTGTGTGTGTGTGTGTCTGCATGTTTGTGTGTGTATGCAATATATATTTGTGTATGTACAATATTTTATATATGTGTGCATTACAGTATTTTATATATGTGTGCATGTGCATTCTCAACTAGATCCAGTCTGCCTTTTGACCTAGTAAATGTTGCAAGGGAGCTCATTGAGCAAGGCCAGGCTGGTCCTTGAATTTTAATGACCCTCCTTTGTTTACCCTCATCCTACTGCAGCACTCTGTGGTACAATCTCTTGAGATTATTCACCGGATTGACTGTGGGGCCTGACCCGGAAAGGCAAAGGCTGATTTGATTAGGGACTTTTTGTCCCAGGTATCTCTCATCAGGCAGTTTTTGTAACACTGGGAAGAGTGGGTAGGCATTTCGTAGGGATAATCTTTGGTTTACACCACAGGGAAAACCTTGTCTTTACCAATGAAGGCTTCTGTGGAATATGTGCAATGCAGGTCGCTTCATTAGTAATGAGATTATATTCATTGTAAAACAAATGCATGAAGCAGAATGGACGCACATTATCAATTTCTTCCTGTCTTCTTCTGGCTTGATTATTAAAAGTGCACGGTTTTTATAATAAGGGCTATCCTAAAAGGAGAAGCTCATAGCAATAACATTTCATGAGACCCCCAACAATGAGTGTCTTAAGATGAAATCCCTGACATAGCTGCATAAATTTAAAGTGATTTGACTTAAACAACATGGCTAGTCAACTCAGCAACAAATACTTATGCACTGGTGTTATAATCTAAACGTACCCATCTGGTTAAAACGTCATTATGTTATCTAGGTGTCCCCATGTTCCTTTTTGACAGTAAACTGTACTTTACTTGAGGTGTCTGGTCACTTTGCTTCTGGACATGCCTCTGCCTACCTTGAATCTATAGTTCTGTCCCTCATCTGCTTCCTGTCCTCCATTTTGTCTGTTGTCTAGTATGTTTAATTTACTACTTTAACATCTCTACCTTCGCAAATTGATCTTACCACTTTGTTATTGCTTCCACATGTTTTTTCTCACTGGGAGAGCATCATACCAGAACCCCCAAATTCAAATTTAGACCAATTACTTCATATTTGAGTCATTGTTAACAACAACAAAATTGTAAACTAAATCGAAAGATTCATAGGGGGTAAATACATTGATATAATGTAGAATAGTGTGTGTATGTTTCTCTGTGTGTGTATACACATGTAGGCCAGAGTTTGACATCAGATGTCATCCTGGATTACTATCAGTCTTACTTTTTGAGACACCATAGTGACTCACTGAACTTGGAAATCACTGATTGGGCAAAGCTGGGCAGGGAGCTACAAGGGCCCTCCTGTATCTATGGACTTCTTAGCACTAGGATCATAGGCACATATCACCACATCCAGCCCTTTACATAGACGTTGGGGATCTGCACTCAGGTGCTCATATGAGGGTGGAAGGCACTTTACTGACTGAGCCTTCTTTCTTGTTCCCACAAGGTATTTTTATAGTTAAAAAAAAAAATCCACTTATGTGCACAGTGAATGCCTCACCAAGCCTTTATAAATTTGAGAATGTATCCTTTACATTCAGACAAAAAAAACATTACTGACTTTGATAACACTGCTGTTCTATTTCTATTATAAAATGCCCAGATATTATTATTTTATTATTATTAATTATTATACACTCTGATGTTTTTATTCCAAAGAGTAATGAAAAGACCCTGCAAGGCTCTCAAGTCTTCTTGATCCCTGCTTCATAATTTTGGATATAAAGAACTTTTTAACTAACTACAAATGATAAAGTAATTACTTATTATACAAAACAGAAATTTGCAAATTATTCCAATTGAGCTTAAATGTTACGGGTAAATTGTATATTAAAACTAAGCATCTGTCATTGTCTAGGGTATTGACTGGCACAGTTTAACAGAAGTCAAAGACCTAGTTTGCACACTGTAAACTGTTTTAAAGTTAGGTAATTCTACTGACTGCATATTGTCCAGCTAATCAATGGTTTTCATACCTATCATACTGTGTAAAATAAAATCTTTCAGAATTTTCAATTGCATTGATTATTGTAAGAATGGCTGGGCTTTGCCCAGAGGAGGTAGGTGATAAAGATTTGGTCAGGCGAGACATCTCCAAGTGTGCCCACATAGAATCTCATGTTCTCTCACCTGTTTTAGTTTAGTTGAATAGATTCAAAACATGTGTACAGAATAATAACACAAAACAAGTAATTTTAGACAAGGATTGTGTTTTATGTGTCGCTATCCCCCACTGTCTCCACTCCCAGTGCTTCAGTTGCTAGGTTAATAGAAAAAATAACAAGTTGTAACATAAATTATAGCTCTTTGACAGTGGTAAGTAGGTTTAGAAATCAACTCTTAAGTCTTAAATTAACTCCCTTGTAATCAGCTGCTGTCTGGAGATGGCAAGTCCAGCCTGCAGGAGGTTTCTGCTTTGGGTAGGCTCCTGCAACATTTCTCTGTCATCCCCCTTTGAGAAACTTTGTATTGCTCTGCATTCCCATGAACCCCTGGATTGCTGCCTTGAATCATCTGGTATCTGGTTTCTGTACCTAGGTGGTTTGAGCCTGGCCCACAGTAATGCCGAATGGCTTTGCTTATTGCTCTAAGCACTGAGGCAAAATCTTCCCTTTTAAATCAAGATTCTTCTGTGAATATACAGAGGTCACAGGATTTTCCTGGGCTAACATCACAGTATCATGATGAAAAATGAATGAAACAACTTTGCCTCCTTTTCAGCTATTTTACCTCATTCCTTTCAACTTCATCCTAATGCACAGGGCCAAAAGGATTTCCACGGAGTCTCCACTACCTGTCTCGCCAAGGTTATCTTGGAGAAGATAAATACAATTTTATGTGCGCATTTGCCCTATCAATGCTGAGGAAGTTTTAACTGAGGAGTTACTGTTTTTACACACAAAGGGCTAACAAAGCTGCCCAATTTTATTTTATGAAACATCTATAGTTATTAAAGGTCCAGAGTGTGAGAATAAAGTACAAAATAATGTTCAGTAAATTTAATAAAGCAAACTGAAGCTCGTTAGACTAACAGGCTCATGAAGGTTTTTGTACCCCAGTCTTCCGTGCTGCAAGTAAAGACTTCTTTTCAATTTGTACACAGCTTTAGAGAATAGGTAAGGGAATTAGTAGGCAAAAAGTAGCAGCACTTATTGTGAATGTGTTCTTTTAAATATTTCTTCACTAGCTTGACAACTAAAAAATGTAGGGAGAATTTTTTTTTGGACCACAGAAAACTGTTCACTGATGTAACCTTGAGTGTTCAGTATAAGAGGGACAAAATAATTACCCTAAAGCAGAGGAGAGAGATGTCTATATTTTACAATTCACAATAAATATAATTTTAAAGTAGCTGCACTTTCAATTCAATTAGAGAATAATAATGGAATAATAGTAATAATCTAATTCGATTTCATCTTTGCATTGTCTTTTGTTTGTTGGTTGATTGGTAGCTTAGACAAGGTAAGGAGGCAATAGAGAGTGTGCCATAGTTTGGTGAAGAGACGGACAATAATATCAGTGTCACCTGTGATATAAGATACTATCAGTTTCTAAGAGCTTGACTATTGCCCCTAAAGCCTATGTGGCATATACTCTTTTTCCTCCCTGTTAGTCTTGTATGAAATGACTAATATAGGCTTTCTCACTGTTTGAGTCCAATTAAGTATTCTTTAAAGTGCTCATCTCTAGCATTATATGGTGGTCAGGTTTAATGAGTACTTAGAAGTAGTCTCATTATACACCAGGCTTCTGAAATGAGACCCGGTCTCAATCAATTGCTTTGCCTTCTTCAAAGCAATTAACTTAAGTAGAAAAGAGGTTTCATTGGACTTCTGGGCTTCGGTGAAATTAATTAATACCACTTCATCAGTGGGGGACAAGGGGTAGGCAGCCATTTTTTATTGCTTTGTAAGAAAGAAAAATTATCACAAGGGCGGCATGCAGACAGCGACCAAGTTAACCCATGCTGAATGGGTAGCATTTCAGTCCACGAATTACTAGAGAGTGTTCTGTAATTTTTCACAGCTCAAGAGACAAAGTGTCAATTCCCCCAATTAATTGAGCTGGGTAAAAGCTGGCTACTAGACATCAGCAGCTGCTTCAGTAAGATAAAAATGGACACATGTTTAGAGAAAGAATGACAGAGAAAAGTCGACATCATGCAAGAAACTAATCTGCTCAGGCAAAGATTGCTCAGTATTGTTCATGTTTGATTTTCACACATAAAAAAGTAAATGTCCTGATACTTGGCCTGGCACCTCATGCTTGCCATGCCTGCAAGCCTTGCACTCAGAGCCTGAGGAGTGAGAGTTAGGGATCCACGGCCAACTTGAGCTGCATAGAAACATTTTTTTAACTTAAGGTTGAGGTTTTGTGGCCTTCCCACCTTCTCTACTTTATCATGTGTATTGTCATTGTTCAACCATTGGCAGTCACGTTGGTGAGACTTTATCGGTGTAACCTCTGAAATTACTAGGAGACAGTCTTATAGCAAACTCCCTAATCCCCTGGCTCTACAATCTTTCGGACTCCTGTTCTGCAGTAACTCCTCTTCCCTGAGCCTTAGGTACAGCAGTTGTTTTATAGGTGTAGATTGTGGGACCAAGCAAAATATGTGCATTTTGATTGGCTGTGGTTTTCAGTAATGCTCTCTGTTACAAAGAGAAGATTACTTCATGAGGGGTGAGGACTACACTTATCTATGGGTATCAGGATAAGTATTTAGAATGCAGTTAGGAATTATGCTTACTTAGTAAAGTGATGACTGTAGGTTCTCCTGCAAAATCCGTGACTTTACTAGTCCTGGGTTGTTGGTTAGATTTCTAGTACCAGGCACGATTTCCCTCTTGTTGGGCAGGTCTTACATCCAATTACAGAGCTGTTGGCTGCTGCTAAGATTGCATAAGGGCTTTGATGTCAGCTTAGGGTACATAATGAGACCTTGTCTTACAAAGAAAAAAGAAAGACAAAAAGCCCTGCAGCAACAATAATGTTCAAGTTTGCAGAGCTATATTATCCACAGTTTAAAAGTCTTGATAGTTTAATTTTAACAATATATGATGCATGTTTTGTCTACATTTTCCTAGAGATTACTTTTAATGTAGTAAATGAAACTTGTCTTTCCAAAATGAACACAATGAAAACAGGGTCTGTACTCTCCACTAGGGGCACAGTGAAGATCTTAGTGTGATCATTTTGGTTGAAGCTCTTTCGAAATTACTGTCACTTTAGTTTTTGCCCTCATATACTAACACATTTGAAAAATACTACTCTCCTCTTTGCTGCTTTCGTGCAGTGTACATTAAAGGATGCCTCACTAGTATTCAAGACTGACTTGACTGTTGGGTACTTATAACTAAAATGATTCTGTACTTATTGTTAAGGACTTATTTTTTATATATTTTAAATTAACATATGTGCATATCTGTCTGTTGGAGAGTATTGGCACATGAATTCAAGTGTCACAGTGGTAAGAAGAGAGCTTCAGATACCCTGGAGGTAGTTACGAGAGTTTGTAAGCCTCCTTACAGGGTACTGGAATCAAATCTGGTTCTTCTGAAAGACAGTATGTGTTCTTAACCATTGAGACATCTCTCCAGCCATGCATGCATATTTTTAAAGACAGTGACTGTCAAGACAGGCAAAATGGTTTGGTTTTTGAGCCCAGAGCATTGAGTCTAATCTCAGTACTTACTGACCTGTGGCAGGAGTACCATTTGTTTAAAGGGTAAAGTAGGTTTCATGGTATGACACTGTTTTAAAAAGAAGATTTTATTCTGGGTAATTTCAGTGGCAATCTACTTCTTTGGTTTTAGCTATCTATCTAAGATGAGAGAGCAATATAGTAATTCTGATTTTCATAAATAGGAGCATTCAGTTTGGTTAGAATGAAGGGAAGTTTTGCTAATGTGTTTATAAACTTGCTTAGTTCTGTTACTAGGTATGCTGGTTCCTGGAAGTTAAGCTTTTCTCCTTCCCAATCTCCTAGAGATAAAGAAAACATGATTACTTTCAAAATAATAAAATGGCATACTATTTTAGAAATCGAGGATGTCAATTTGTCAATTAGCCTATGACATCTTACCATGTGACTAGTCCTGCAGATTTACCTTGATGGTGTTTCACCATGTGTGAAAGTAATGAATTGAATTGGATGTAGTGTCTGACATAATTACACATAAAATGTTATTGGCAAAGTGTCCAATGGTTGGTTGCCTAGAAAGTATCTACATTTTCAAATGACTATGAGTGGTGTGTCTACTAGGAACCTTTATTAAAA
>CAJQZJ010032150.1:1893978-1947506 GCA_907164525.1 Lophiomys imhausi | reverse complement strand
AAAACATTCAGACTTAAGATTGTTACTAAGGTGGGGGACCTGGCATGCTGGACACTTAGAGCTGAAACCACGCAAGTTTCAGAGAAGTGAAGTGAGTGGATTACCTACATTGATTCTGAAGGCAGTTTAACAAATCCTGTTTGTGAAGTAAGATCCAATTTGCCCCTGTCAGAAGGTGATTACTGTGACCAAGGACTTTGGCTATTGATGGTTAAGACAAAGGAGTATCCTTCAGCAAAGGAAAAAGGTATAGATGCTTACAGTGTGGCTAAAGGCAACAATGGTACCAATTTTCTGATCGTAGGATTGAATTGGTTTAAAGGGAGACGTCTGTGTCTATGTGAACTGAAATCAGTGCTGATGTGTTTAAACGAGGCAGTCGGCGCACATGCTACACCCAGCCAAGCGAAAGCTTCTAATCTATGCTTGGAAATCTATAGGTAATCCTTCTTAATACAATCAAGTTTCTGCCTTTAGGAATTCTCTATTTACCATACATATGTCCCTGTGTCTTCTTCCTTCCCTGCGTGTCTTTTCATGTGTTGCATCACTATTTACTAAGACAACCTTGCCTCACTGAAGAATATAACTATATGAGCATCTTCCCTTTACACGGTGATGGGCCAAATAAACAAACAAAAAAGTAAGTTTCGTAGCTGCTAGGAAAACATGTAAAAGCACAGTTGCATCATAACTAATTCTTGGTACGCTGTTAACCCACGCAAATACTGCGATTTGGACACATTTAGGACATTTAGAGGAGACTATTTATGGAAAGTAAATATATCTATCTTTTTCAATTCATGAAAACAAAATGAACTGGCTATCACTTGCCTTGTGGTAGGGACTTTAAAGACATGACGAAACACTTGGCATAAATGACTTGGTTAATAGCACAAATACCAGTGCAGGTGACATTGAGAAGTTGTATACTAAGTAAATACGTTCTTTGTATTTACTGCACAGCAAGGAGTTGCCATGTGTAACCCATGTCCAAGTCTATATTAATGAGCAGTATGATCAAATACACTTAAATTTGTATATAGACTCATTTGTCATGTTTTACATGGTAAAAATCAATTATACACATAATATGTTATCAGAGACAACAATCACTGGAAAAAAATTTTTCTTTAAGATAATCCCAATTAGTTAAGTACTTTTTCTAAGTAATAATTTCATATCATATTAAAAATCTACTATATTTATTGTACTAAAGACCTCATTCATGTACAGGGTCAATAATTTCAAATTTAATTGAACTTATGCATAAAACATAAAAGTTACATATTTTGTACCTGTTTATTTTTAACTTTTAATCTTTTTCTTTAAAATTGAGCTGGACATGACTGTTTATGGTTGTAAACGCCGAACTCAAGAGGTTAATACCGAAGAATTGCCATGAGTGTAAGGCCTGCCTGGACTACAGTGAGTTCCAGACCTGAGATAGAGAGTGAGACCCTGTCTCCAGAACAAAAAAAGTGGACAGAAACACCCTGTACAGACATACACAGTACCCAAGAGAGATGAATGATCTATTACTGTGCTGAAGTCAAATTGATAGTCAGGTTTAATGTGTGCGTATTAAAAGTTCAGTGACACTCAAAAAGACATAAAGTAATGACATGAGAGGGAAAGACAATCTACTAAAAGACACTGCTTGAAAATGTAAAAAAGATATCTAGTACTTGGTATGCTCATTTAAGAACCTATTAATTGAAAAATACACAAAGTGAGTATAAACTGGTTAAATGTAAGAAAATCAAATATTTTCATATGCCCAAACCGTGTGTAGAAAGTGAGCTTTTGGCTTTTAGCTTAATTTAATGAACCTTGAATGTTTATATTTATGGGAAGTCCATTTTACGTGTTTGACTTGGCAGGCAGGCAATTTATTTCTAACTGCCCTAGGTGTTAGGTGCTATGATTGTTGTTTTGTTTTTTGAGACAATGTCTCACTGTGTAGCCCAGGCTGATTCAGAATCTGTTGCCTCCGCCTTCCTAGTGCAGAGATGGGTACCACTCTGCCCATCTGTCTCTTTTTGAAATGAGAAAGTAGACTCTCTCAGCCTGGTTGCCCAGAGATCCCAAGCAGTGTCCTTCCAGTATGCCTCTGTTTAAATGCATTAGACTAACAGAAAATCTGAAGAAACAGTAAAATACAGACTTGACGCTTAAGGATCACATGACCCAGAAGAGATTGTGTAGACTTCCAATGGACTGAGAAAGAAGGGGAAACATGCATGATGTTCACCCATGATGTTCATCTGTTTAGACCACCAAAGGAGCCTTGGAGCATAAAGTTAGAATTTGGAAAGAAAAAAAAAAAAAGGATGCGAATCATCATTCCAGGGTTTGCAGCTGAGAAAGTCTGCAGTCAGTTTTAACTGGGCTTTGCTTTGTTGTGCTTTTTATGGCACTGGAGATTAAATCTCAGGCCGAACACATGGTAGGCGAAGTGCTCCACCTCTGGACTACGTCCCCAGACCTCTTACTTTCTTCACTTTTTATTGTGAGGCTTGGTCTTCATAAATTGCGCAGGATGGATTGGCTGTGTGATCCTCCTGCCTCAATCTCTGAACTAGCGGGGATTGCAGGTCTGTTTCTCTAGGCCCCTCTGCATTCATGTTGTGACACACAAACATGCAGGTGAGTCTTAAGAACACACTAGTGGAAAGGGGATTACTCGATTGGTACCATAGGGCTTGCTAACAGACCAATGGGAGTGCTCCAGTGCCCAGTGCTGGATCTGAACTTCATGGCTGAGTATTCGAAGCATTGTTATGGATAATAACTATGTGGAACACTGAGCCCAGTCAACTGGGCAAGGCTACATATGACACAGATACTCACAGAACAGAAACATATGTGTATTCTCACTAAAGGAAATGTTTAACCTACAACTGTGTTCTGTCAGGAAAAAACAAAACAAACAAACAACAAAACCTTCAGACATCCATTTTCTCCCTTTCTAGCATGAGAGCTCTTTAATTCTTCATATACATGCAAAAAGCAACTCACCCTCTCCTACCCCATCTTTCCCTGGTAGAACAATCCAGTCTATACATGTAAAAACATTTTTTTAATCTTCTAAGTAATTTTGTTTCCAGGCATCTCAGCTTCCTTTCCAGGCCTCCTAAATAATGAACATTCACAGTTTGGAGTAAATCTCAAAGAGCTAATTCATTAAGTCCTAGTTAGTGACTGCACACATTTGATAGTGGGCCAGAATGTTGAGTTCTTCTCTCTTCCAGTTGCTAAGAGTCTGGCTCTGGCCTAGGATTGTTTGGCGAGAGGCATGGGCACAGCTGGTCCTGAAACAGGTGGTCCTGATGGTGCCATTTTCCCCCAAGAATCCTGTTGTTTGTCCCCACTTCAAAGCGTGTTAACAAAAGAACTGCTACCAGTCGGGCCAGCTTAGTTCCCTGTCACAGCAGTGAAAGGGAAGGATGTGTTTCTCTATTCTCTTGGACTGCTCTACTGCCATGTCTGAAATGGACAACAGATACATTTCTTTTGTTTTGAGACCACCCCACCAGGAGACTTCCCTTTCTCTGCACCTGAACAGTTTTTTTTGTTATATCAACTGTACGTTATTTTAATCTTTCTGGAAAATAATCTCCTCCTCCCACTGTAATTTTGATTAATTGTAAATTTTAACAGCTCACATCAGTCTATGTTTTGAACCTCTTGAATTTTTTCGAGCTCACAGCCTTTACCAGCTCAGTTTGTATCTAGAACAGTGGTTCTCAACCTGGGGGTCACGGCCCCTTTGACAAACCTCTATCTACAAAAATATTATATGATACACAATAGTAGCAAAATTACAGTTGTGAAGAAGCAATGAAAATAATTTTATGAGTGTGGTTACCACAATTTGAGGAATTGTATTAAAGGGTCGCAGCATTAGGAAGGTTGAGAACCACTGATCTTGAATCACATGTACATGTCTTAACCCCAGTGAATCAAATGCTGAGAAGTCAAGTATCTCTAGAGGAAGGGCATGGCTGTTCACCCCTTTCTTTCCTGTTCCTTCTCTGTTTTCCTTCCTGTATCTGCTTCTCCTCTTCTCCTTCCTTCTTGCTTTCTTCTTATGTTTTACTTCTTCTACTGTGGGACTGATAATACCACATGACTGATTATTCTGTGTTATTACATGACTGTGCATTTGGGTCAAAACCATGGACTTAAATGTATTTCATGTGAAAATTACCATTTGCAAGACACTATTGAGAGTAAAAGTCATTAGCTGTGTGCAGTACATGGTACTGATGATTTTACTTGTAGGTTTGGTCTGAAAATAATTAAGAACCAAATTTGGTAACCTGTACCAGTCAAAAGGTGTTATGTTTTGTTTGTTTTTTTTAAAAAGGTCACCTATAGAAATTGTTTTCTTGGGAGTATCCAATTGGACACATGTTTGTACCTGATAAGGAAATCTGACCAGTTTTCGATGCAGCACTCGGAGTCTAAAGCTATCAAACGCTTAGCTTACAGCAGTGCCTGGATAAAGACTGGCCTTTGCTAGAAGCACCTGCATGGCCCTTGTTGCCACAGAGATCTAAAGGGAGTAGGAACAAAAGTTTTTCTAGCTGACTCAGTCCTCTTAGTAGTCGTGAAAACAACTGTTTGCAGGAGCAAGGACCTCCTTCAAGCCACAGAGCTTGTTCATGACAGATCCAACAGTTCCATCATTTTCCCAAATCCTGTGTTCTGTTCACTTCAGATGTTATCTGATTTCATTTCCGAAGTTAGCCAGGAATTCAATTGGACTATGTTGAATCATCAAACAAAAACTATGAAGAGTTGCAGAATAATGTCTTTTGCTAGGTAGACATCTTGTGATCTTTGGATTTCAAAAACCAAATTCAATAAATCATGTAATACAAACACTGTTTTTTATTTGTTTGTTGTCTTTTTGTTTAAAGATGAGCACAAGGCGTTGTTTCATGGGCAGTGTTGATAATTGCTCTGATCCAGGAGAATGGTATAGGCCCAGGAAGACCTGAATTAAACAGCCCATTTCCATTCTACTCTATTATTATATTTTGTGTTGCTGAGGGTTGGACCTAGAGCCTGGTCCATGCTAAACAAAGGCTTTAACTGATGAGCTACACTTGAAGCTCCAACCAACCTCCTACAGTTCAGTGTGCCTAAGAGATTTACCAGCTGCCTTTACGTGTGTTTGTTTTCACTTCTGGGGATAGGATTTTGAACAGAGTAAATTAGACGAAATTCTGATGAATAAACCACAGTGAGTTCCTCCAAGTAAGAGTCTTTTAAATTTTCCTCTTTTGTTTCTGTTGTCCAAGCACCATGGTGGGAGCAATATTAGCTGCTAAAATTATAACAATCTGATATTTCTTTCACTACTGTCTCCATTCCTCTCAGCATAAGACTGAGCAAGTGGAAGATGGAGTCTCTGTTAACATTTCATTTTTTACATGAGTGGTTTTGAGAGGCTGTGGATTTCAATATGGACCGACTAAAAACCCTGCCTATGATGCTTTATTATGTAGTGGGTTTATTAAACTCCCTGCTAACTGTGTGTCCTCCTCTGGTCCTCTGCCCCTTTTTTGAGTAAAGTACTGCCCTCCTGGGAGTCAAAACTCATGTGCTTAAGAGCTGGATTGAGGACTGTAGTGACACTTGATAACTGTAGTCATTGTCATGAGTGGGATAGCAGGTGTGGTATCCCTAGAAGATGCTGTTTTCATTTTGACAAGAATAGTAGTCTTATCCATCCCCAGTGTTGTTTTCTGAAGTTACCCATGGCCAAGTATGGATAGAAAATATAACCTATTATCAAAAGATAATTTGAGACAACAGAGGAGTCTTCTTGCTGTTAATCTATTTTATAAATTAAATTTTATTATTCATATGTGTAAAAAACATAGTATATCTAAAGTATGGTATTCTGTATGATTTCTGATATTCCCTGGTGGTGGGGGGAAAGTAGCAATGGATCATCTGCAGATAAGGCAGGGCTACTGTTCAAAATGTTAGAATAATAAATACTTAGAGCAAGACTTTTAGAAATGAAAACTGTTGTAATTTGTAGCAAATTTATTTGGGAAAACTTACTGTTTTCTTTTAAGCAGCTCCCCTTTGTCATAATTTAGTTTAAAGACTACGTGCCTTTTCTAAACTGATTTATGGGGCACATGTTATTCTTACAAATATCTAAGGAAACTCAAAGATAAACTTTGGAACAACAACAAAAAAAGCCTAATACCAATGTCATCTTTGCTTAAGTATAATTAATATCTAACCTTTTGTCTTTATAATAATAAATATTATTGCAGCCATTTAGTGTTAGTGATTTTAATTTATATCTTGTGACTTATGGTTTTAGAAATTGTCTGTGCAGAACAAGAATTTTATTTCTTAAAATTAACTTTAAAATATCAGATCAGTACCACAAAGAAACGTGCTATTAGATACAAACTGGAGAGGTTCGCCAATCCTGCGTTTGTGGCCAGAAGCCAACAGAGTCTGTCTCTATGTTTATTTACTTTTTCCATCAGTGTGTGAAATCAGTTGGTAGTGTTTCAGAGCTGGTGTTGGTCTCAGTTGCCATAAACAAGGAAACACGGGGCTACAGAACTCTCAGGAAGCTCAGCACTGGAGAAGAGCAGACTTGAGGCAAGCATTTGTTCAAAGATGCAGTGTCAGTCTATGAAAATTGGGGAAACCTCTGGAGGGAAGAGGGTGGAAGGGCGGGTTAGGAAGGGGGAATAGGGAGGGGTTTGTTACTGAGATGTAACTTGAAGAAAAAAAAATAAAGTATTTATAAAAAAAAAAAAAAAAAAAAAAAAAAAAAAAAAAAAAAAAAAAAAAAGAAAATTGACTCTACATGCCAATTGGCCTTGACTTTGTGGCCTCTCGGTAAGAAAAGATGGGAAGAGAAGAACCCCTAAACAAGCTGAATGCATTAGTAGGAATGGCAGCTTTCATGAAGACAAAAATGGGTTCCCATTTTCATTCACAATAGATATTCAGACTCGACATTCTGCCATCCTGTGTCTTATTGGAGCCTGTAATTCTCTGAAGGCCTGCCTCATTCTAATTCATCTTAATGTATCTCCCTTTTCCAGCATAGGGCAGTCCTCCTTCCCTCCCCACTTAAGATTAGAGGGAGAGACTTCCTGTTAAGCCAGCCATTTGTCCTGATTTTTTTTTGTCCCTTTAAATGAATGAAATGCTATTACATTTTACTTACATTTGAATATTGCTAAAATAACCTAATTCATCATGCATTATTAACAGGGTGCCTCGTCTAAATTCCTGTTATACAAAACTTTGAGCTTTTATTATTTGCTTCTTGAACAAAAAATGAATTCTAATACTCCTCAGACAGGGCAGGCATGGATGGACACACACACACACTCAGGAAACACACTATGAGTTACATATTGTTTACAAATGTTGCGAAGCTTATTCTCAGCCTTCCTAAAATATTGCTGGCATCTATATCAAGGTGAATCCACATGATAACATACTATAAAACTAAAGATAATGTTTAATTGAAATAATTGCCATATTTATGCAGTGATAAGAAACAAATTTGAAGAATCCCCTGTACTCTTATTTCTTTTCTCCCATGGTGACATCATACATACTGCAGAAGTGTCACAAAGCACGGTGCTGACTTTGATCCCATCATGATGCAGAATGACTTCCTCACCACTTATTCTATTAAGTAATAATAGAAGAGCCATTAGAGGGATTTTGCTGATTATTGTACCTTTTGATTCTTCATCTGGCCAGAGAGTTAGATCATTGCTTATAGGAAGCATTGTGAGGACTCAGGAAGACTTGGTGCTTTTCAGCCCTCCTTTCTAACTGGTTTACTCACACTGTAGGAGTTCCAGCTACACTGAGCATAATCTATCCCATTTTTTTAAAAAAAGAGAGATTTGATCTAAATAATTTATTCTCAATTAGAATAGAATCCAGGGCTAGCCTCTTCTCTTGTGGAGACTTACCAGAGAGTCTTAGTTTGTAAGTGTGTTTTAATCCCAGTCAATACCCTTCTCCTACATTGCTGTCTCCACCCACCCCATCACCTCTGTCTCTACCCTCCCCATCATCACAGGCAAATTCTGATTGCTACTGCTAGTCTTCTGCATCCTCCCTATCCATTAAAAATTGCTTCGGCAGGCAAGTATATGAACTAGTGAGATATAGATTGACCACTTGTGTCATTATACGTTTAAAAAAAAAATCATGATTTTTCAGGCTAAAAAGACCCTTAAAGACACAAGTGAGAAAAAAATGCAGTAATCAAATCTATTACTTCATATACTGACTGGAAAATTGTATCAAAACAAACTTAATTAAATTCAGATTAATCCAGTAAAAGGGGGGGGGGAAGCCTCACCACCACAACTACATGTCTACAATGGATATTGAAACTCCTTATTTTTTGTGTTTGGTTGATGATGACTAAGACTACAAAAGGTGGGCATAGTTCAGGCGAGTGGTGCATGAAGAAGGCTTCCTCCACACTTGGTGGCCGAGAAAGGAGACAAGGAAATTTAGTCTCCCAGGAGCAAGATGCTGAGGAGCTGAGCTCCTAGTGGTCACCCAGCCTATGAATCTGTGCTTTGCTTACACCCAGATTTCAGTGTTTCTAGGTATCTCCTCTGTAATTTTGAAACCCCCAGTTCAAAACATTTTACTGTAAAAAATGATAGCACATAGGAGAAAGATATGATATCTTAGCCATTACAGCCATAGTGGTAGCTGCTACTTCCTGCGGTCTAGTGTTGGCTGCTACTCCTTTGTAACCTGTGCGCTAGCAGGTTCGTGTTACCATTATGACTCCTTTGCCTTTCTTCCCTTATGGAGCCAAAAGCCCATGAAAAAAAAAAAATCCAGGATTCCAAATTACTTACCTAACTCATATCAGAAGATTGAAACAAAGCAGTGAGTTGGCGCTGAAAACCAAACATGGAGGTGAGGAAAGGAAAAGCGTACGTTGGGCTCCTGTGTCCTGTTAGGGATCATGCATGAAGGGAAAGACTGAAGAGAGCCAAAAGTAACAACATTTTGCCCAGAATGACAGCTAAACGAGATTTTCTTTTCTGACCCCTACTAGAATGAGCTAAGTCAGGGAAGTGGAGGGGTAGGAGTGATGGGAGGGGATGGTCTGTGTGTCAGGTCAGCCTGGCCCAGCTCCTCAGTATGAATGACAGAGTGACCCCCCCCCCCCCCTCCACTGGAAGTGTAGCCGGTTAGACTGAAGAAAGGAGCTGACCTGAATTCATCCAGTGTCTGGGGCTGGGTGGGAGAGAGTATGCAGTACGCCAGTTGAGGATACATTCTTTATATGTTAGCTCCACAATGATGCCAGATTCAGGAGCCTTTGGGATTATTGTTATTTTCTTCTTAAAATGGCGACCATCAGGTAAATTATCTATATTCAACCATCTTCAGCATATCTTTCCACATGAATAGGATAGAAAAGGTATTGGGAATCATCAGCCAAAAGAGTAGCAACACAAGGCTGAATTCAAAGAAATCAGTCAAATATAAAATATATTATTATGATGGGGAGTGTGGTTCATTGGTAGGCACTCTTGTGAAAAATTCAGTTCAAGGTTATCACCAAAATTAATATATGTACATGACATATATAATTGATATATGTATAATCACTAGTAACACCTTAATAGAGAAAGAAGCAAGGTTCTTGTGGTGTCATTTGTGAGACATTTTAGATGGGCTATTTGAGAATGAAACAGATAGATGATAGATTGGTGATGGATGGATGGATGGATGGGTGCCAGCTTAAGGGATAGTGTGCTTTTTTTTTTAAGTTCATCAAAGAACTTTTACCTGAAGTCACTTGAATTTTCTCCAGAAGGGAAAATAAAGAAAACAGTGGAAGAACCGGAAGCCATGTGTGGGATTAACGAAACTGAGCTGGAGCCTGAATACATTTCTAGGAGGAAGCACTATTAAGCAGGTTGTCAGACTAGACAGATGATCCATTACCAGTGGGAACCAAGACTCTCTAAGCCATTAGTGGAGGCTGTAATCCTCTCAGGCAGTGACTGGGCTCTGATTGCCTGGGGAGACAATCAGAATCCACCCAGGAACAGTTGTTGCTTCTTAGACAAAGATCATGGAAACATAGCAAGGCCTTAAACCCCAGCTTTGCTTGTGAAATGTTGGGGAAATGGTTAAATCAAAGACAACCATAACTGCAGCCCCTCTGTAGCACAGGGTCCCTGACAGGTACAAGTAAGGCCCTTGAGACAGTGGTAAGCTGAGCATAACAGTTACTCCAAATTGCGTGAGGGAAACACCTAATTTTAAAATAATTTATTCCACTTATTTGTGGGGGCAGGTTGTGTCACTCTCGTTTGTTTCGAGCCAGCTCAGACAAGATAGTGAAGTGTCTAAAAGCACTGGCTGTCTCTGAGCTCCTTGGGTGAAAACATCATGTAGATCATAGAGCTGTAAGGCCGAGAGATGAACTAAAGTGTAAAGTGTGCTGGCACAGTCCGCATGCAGCAGGCACCTGCCTGTGAACACCATCTCCTGTGTTCATTTGCACTCTCAAAATGTTGAGATGTTCAAGGGCGTGCCAGATGCAGGCTGCAGCACAGGCAAGGGCGGGGATGGGGACTGACACAGGGCAGTTAAAGTAGCTGTAAGGGAAGTGAAGTGGGTTTCTTTTAACTTCGAAATCCCACCTGGTTCTCAAGAACAAAATAGCAATTAGCTTTGGACATCTAGAAGAAGAACACTCAGGTGACAAACAGGCCTACTGCTACCAAGATTTTTAATGTATGCAAAAAAAAAAGAAAGAAAAAGTGACTGAAGTACTTAGAAAACTAGAAGCTCTTAGGCCTGTGATGATTCTTCCTTTGTTATGAGTGTAAAATCCTCTGTGCCTTCCCCACCTTTTGCATTCAGCCCATCTGGAACACAGCCCCATTCCTAGCTTCCATTGACAGTGTACACGTCTTGGAAAAGATGGCGCACTGTACATCCTTCATCCCCAGCCACAAAGGACTTGTGAAACTTTTCATCACAGCTAGCTTTTAATTTGCCTGTTTTTTTTTTTTATTGGACTACAAATGAAGATGAAGGTTCTGCTGTCCCATCGTCACCACCATTTATTACTGTCACTTGGCTGCCTTCTGCCAAGCCCTGAGTGCAATATTTGCACAGTTAATAAGTGAATGATGCAGATTTGGAAGGATTTTTATTCTCTGATAGACTCACAGTCTTTTCTACACCCCAGTTAGACTCAGTATAATATTAATGACTGCTTTTCAACCTTGACTTAAGTAAACGTTGCCCCTTTAAGTTGTTAATTACTGAAGAAAGCATAAGTACTCCTTGTGCTGTTAGATAAGTTTGAATCTCCAAATTCTTGTTCCTGTTTTTATTGTTCTCTTGGAAGCTCAGCTTGCTGCTGGTTCACCTATTAGGCATTTGAAATGTTGAATTACTTTGCATTGCATTTGCTCTTGTATTGTCTAAGCCCTGCCGGCCTCCTAGGGTCGTCACACCATAATCTCAAACACAACATGTGCCTTGTGACCCAGATGTTTTCCAAGACAGAAAGCTGCAGCCAAGAAAAGCAAGATAGTATCCTGAATACCCAAAGGAACTGATAAGACTATAGAGCAGCCTTGCAGCCAACAGTGAAGCTGTCCAAGAAAAAGCGAACCTATTATTTGTGTAGTTAGGGTTGCTGTGATCAAATAGTAGAATTTGAAAAACTGTTGGTGATAAGATCTTTTGCTTCACGGATTCTGGTAATATCCACTTTTGTGGTGTGGACTTGGGTGTTTGGCCATTCTCAGATAAAACTAGTTTTGTGGCAGCAAAAAGAGTGAGTTAAACAGCAATAAAAGAGGCAAGAGTTCATGGGAGATGTGTTATTTCCTCATACTTGACATGATTAAAAATTGCCTTTCTGTCCTACTATTTGAAAATAATACAGAGAGTGGACAGATTGCATCTGGAACTAAAGCTGAGCTGATGCAATTATTAATAAACTACTGTTTGTTTGTCTGTTTGATGTTTGCTTGTATTTAGATTTGAGTCCTAACAGAATTTACCTTTCATGTTTTTGCAGTGGGTAAAGCTATCTCCAAGGGGTGGCAGTGGGCAAGGGAAGGGAAGGGAGTGTGAGAGGGAGGGAGGAGAGAAGAAGGGAGAGATAGATAGATAGATAGATAGATAGATAGATAGATAGGTAGGTAGGTAGGTAGATAGATAGATAGATAGATAGATAGATAGATAGATAGATAGATAGACAGAGATTTTGATTCTTTTATTTTCAGTGCTTATATTGTCTTGTGCATCTTGTAGCAAGGACTCCCTTTGGCTTAACTACCTGTAAACAAATTAATAACTTTACAAAGTTACATCTGTGTTTTGACTTTATTGTTGTAACTAGCTCACAGCATTATCATGACATATCATGGCACACCATCCGTGCTACCATGGGTTCCTATCCATGATAAGCTATGTAAATGCTGTAGTTGTCAGATTCAATCCCACATCTTGCTTCAGAAGTTGTATTGCCTTCTGTCCTAATCTCAATAGATCAAATCGTGTTACAGGCTGACTGGGTCTAGAGAGGAAGCGGAGAGATGGGGGTTTGGTTCTGGGGTCTGTCTGAGACAAGAAAAGTGGTTGAGATGTCTCTCTTCTTCCTGAACTAAATCATGATACACCCTCAACATGATGAACCTAGAAATGACTAGAGCTAGCTACTCACAGCTGCATTAGATCTTGTGTTTCTTAAATTTAGACCTTAAAAATAAATTTCATAGCGAGACGTGGTGGTGCATGCTTTTAATCCCAGCCTTTGAGAGGCAGGGGCAGACATTCTCTGTGAACTCGAGGACATCCTGGTCTACAAAGCGAATTCCAGCACAGCCAGGGCTACACGGAGAAACCCTGTCTCAAGAAACCAAAATAAACAAACAAAACAAATAAATAAATAAAATTTATATCTATGAGTGTATGCCTAAGTGAATGCATGCTCTATGTGTCTAGGTACCTGCAGGGGCCAGAAGAGTGTTGGATCTCCTGGAACTGGAGTTATAGGTAGTTGTGAGCCACTTGCTGTGTTGTGTGTGCGAGGAGCCACACTCTAGGACTCTGGAAGAGAGGCAGGCATTCTTAACCACTGAGTCATCGCTCCACCCTTTGAAATGAGAACGCAGCTGCCTCCTTGTTTCTTCGTCTCCACAAATGAAATCTTGTTTTGTACTCAAAACAGTTACAGCAAATTTCCTGTTGTCGAGGTAATTATGGCAACCAACAACCCAAATCCCATTGGATGTGGGGGTCTATGTCTCTAATAGCCAGAGAGGCACCTTTAAAGTGCCTTTAGAGTGGTGTTCCAAATCACTCTATACCATGTGACAACATAGCTATTCTCTAGCCAGACTGGTCTACTGTCCTTACAAATTCAACAAGAGCAGATCATGTGTATGTTCAGTATGAACAGATATAATCCAGAAAAGTCTCTGCAGAGGAGCTTCCCTTTGCTTTCATTCCTATGAAAGGGTTGTTGCCCCTGCAGTGAACTTAACCTAAGAAGACAGCCATGCTCTATTCTCTGTAGGTTTTGACAATTTGAGTTCATGATAGTTCATTAAGGTCCAGGAGATAGAAGGACACAAACCCTCATCTGTAGATCTGTGGGAAGCATACTCCATGGGCTGAATGGAAGACAAGAGGTGAATATAATAACCTTTGTTCCTTTAGGAACATCCCCAGAGACCATAAGCAGAACGGTTTATCAGGGCCTTGATACTCACAAGAGGGAGACTAAAGAACTTGAGATGGTTTTATTTTTGTTAATTATTCTAGTAGTAACGAAGGATATGCGTAAAAGTCACATGGAAACCAAGGGATTTTATCATGACTTATAAATTTTCAGGCAATTGAAGAGGTAACATGTAAATCCTCTTGCTGACTCCCCATGTGGTTTGAGGCACGATTTCTATTGTTGATGAAACCCCAGGAGATGTTCCTACAGCTTCAGCCTTTAAACTAGCACCAGACAGTGTCGAGGAACACACAATGTGAAAATTATCCAAACTGAGGTCCAATTGCAACCTCCAAATAGTCTTCAGAGTCATGAATAAGTAAGTGTGTGTGAGTGTGCATGTGTTTGTGTGCTGGGCAATTTTTCCATCAAGTAAATTTTTAGAAAAAGAAAGCTTTAAAGCCATAAGATACTGCCAAAGTCACATAAAGGCAGTTATGGAGTGGAAATTGCGGGTGTGACTGATTTATAACTTCCTTACTAACTGGGGAGCTGAGTTCAAGTTATAGGGGGATTTCAGTGGCACCTGTCTTTAGCATTTATATTAAGGCTTGACTTCTTTATGCCTTGACAGTTAATAGAAAATGTATCTACATTTTTTTCCCTAAAGCCAAAATATGGTATCAAGTTATCTCATCATTTCCATCCTCTAATCTTGGTAGTGTGCTATATTGCATATCTAGTGCCTGTATAACAGTGCTGTCACCCAGAACAAAGGAAATCAACCCAAGAGGTCTGTTCCTATTCTTCCTCTTTCATTTCCATAACTTAATTATCCCCCCCAAACTCAATTCCAATATGCATAATATTTTAAGTATATGCTCAGTACAATCTTTTCTTTTTTTTCCCTTAGGGCAGGGTCCAAATTACATATTTGCATAGATACAGTATCAGAATTTAGCACCTTTGGCTGCTGGCAGCAGGCACGAAGATTTATTCTACAGTGCTGTTCTCCAACTTATTGGATTCTAGCCAGTTTCCTAATGGTTCATGAGTGAATCAGCTTCCTAGAGCCTCTCAGCAAAGGCCATTTGTGCAGCAGCACCAGTTTCTGTCAGGGAGGGTCTTTGCCTGCCATCGCCTTAACATACACAGTCCATGCAGATTGGCTTCCATGTGATGCAAGTGGAAATTGGCCCTGAAACATTTACCTAGTAAGCCAGAAGAGATCCTCCCTTAAGAAGGCAAAATGGTGGAATGAATACATCCTAAGACAATATTTAGTCACTCTGGAATTCATCTATAGTCAATAGTGGGACAGAGAGCAAACATTCATGTATTAAGTTGGATTCATATTTTTACATGCAGGCCCAACTGATCATTTTACATATTAGGAAAATAATGAATGGCGGGTGTGCCTGTAAGGACCTGAACTACAAGTATTAATTAATACACCTGAAGTCACAGCCCAGTGTGGGAGCGCCTATGTAGCTCCTTTGAAGGAAGTCAGCTCAGTGAGTGGAATGATTCAGCCCAGGAAGTAGGATAACAATGACCTCTCCATAATGCCTTTCTCAGGACTGCTCTACCTGGAATTCTTCTTCTAGGAGTCTTTGCACCCAATACCACCCTGTCTAGTCAGGTGGCTGGCAGGCAGATATTACCCCGATGTGTGAGTTTTAAACAAAAGCAAATCACCATAGTCCTGGTGGATAGAAGCCATATGCGACAGTGGCTGTCTTGATTGATTGTAGACAACCGAAAAGTCACTTTTCTAGGAAAGATATGGGGGGGGGGGGTTGCTGCTGTTTGTACACACACATAATTGTAAAAGAGATAAAAAGCTCATTATGCAAATGGATGGTTGTTTTAATGGCTCTGAAGGCAGCCCAATTTATCTTCTCTGCAGGATGCTTATTTTAGAGTGAATACTTTCAGTTTTTAAAAATACTCACATTCCCAAATTGTCCAAGCAGTCCCAGGCACTGGGAGTAGAAGACAGAAGCAGCGTATGCATCCCTATGAGCTAATCTTCATTTCAGAAGTCATCAAATAGAATATACTAGGTCTAAACCTGCAGCATTTTGGTTCCCCTTGGGGAAAAGGTGGTTAACAGGTTTCTTGGTTTCCTACTATCTCACATCAGTAAAATCAAAATGTGTAGACAATGGAATTTGGAGAGTTGCTCACAGCATTCTCTGTTCCCTGGTTCATGGTGTATGTGTCAGTGTGTAAAAACAGCTATGGGCATCATAGATTGTATCTTTGCGAAGCAGTGGCAGTTCCCTTGCCTCCTGGACTCCCTTCTGAGCAAGTGTCCCTGATAATAGCTGGTTCATTGGTCCTTGCCTTTCTTCTATTCCCGTCTAGCCAGTGGAGCAGGGTTTTGGCCTCGGTTCAGCTCTGCTTCCTTAGAAGCATCTTCTAGGTGGAGGAGATTGTGCTCTGTTGCTGCAGCATCCTGAGTTCTCTCTCTTCTATTCTGCCTCTCATTTCTAGCATCTATCCTGTTAAAATTCACCATTTTAAAAAAGGCATGCTGGAAACTGTATCTAACATGTGTTAATATCAATTATTATCATAATTTAAGGCCCAAATTGCAGATGTTCAGTGAAATACTTTGCCAGCTCCTTATGACTTTTTCTCTTTATCCCATAGATGAGTGTTACAATTTAAATGCATTTTCTCTTCTAGAGGTTTTCTGTATGTAGCTGCTATGACATTTTAGATTGTGGTATTCCTAATATTTAGTCTCATGAGATGCTTCAAATTTTGAAAACACTCTTATAATTGTGTTTTCTTTCCTATTCCATCATTGTTCTAGACCGGTTCCTTATTTTCTTTTGAGCATGACTAATAATAATAAAATCTGAGTTGCTGTCTCATATTGCATATTTTCATTATATAAAGCAGCTATGAAGACCCACACTGACAAGATTTTGAGCCTAAATAAGATTAGGTCATGTCTAAGGGAAATCATCCTGCGAATCCAGTAAATTGTGTGGGTGTAAGCATGTGTGTGAGAGACAATATATTTATCCAGAGCCTGTGGTACTAATGTTTCCTCAGACAACTCCTACTCACTGTCACAGCAAAATGGAAGCAGCTTTGGGTGGATAGCTCTAGCCATGAAGACTTTAAAACCAAGAAAAGAAATCTCCCAGTTAAAGTCACCTGGAACTAAGACCTTATTTTCCCAGCATGCTCCTTGCCTGAGGCATCCTCACTCTTCATTATCAGCCATCTTTGAGATTTGGCTCTGTGCTTGACAATTAGGCCCTTAGAAGCTAGTGATAATACGAAAAGGAAAGGGCCAGTCAAATTTTAGCATTCCACCCAGTCTAAAAGTACCAAATAGGGAAATTAAGAGCTATTAAATGAGCCTATATAACAGGGCATCTTTATCTCTGTTTCATTGGAAAGAAACACAGAAACAGACAAAATGCTAGACCCAGTAAATAGGGAGCTTACAAAGCAGTCAGGAGAGATTTTGTTAGTGGTAAAATATGTTTTGTAGACTTTTAAAAGCAGAGTTATAAAATACATAGTACAGAATGTTGAAACACATTGTGAAGTTGGTTGATGTTTGGTGTATGGTTGTTGTCTGGAGAGAGGATAGCACTCTCCAGTTTAGGCTTTTAGATGCTAAAAATGTCATAAGGGTAGGCGGACTGTTCCTTTTCATCCTGGGGAGATTACGTGGCCTGTTAAGAAGTAGGAACTTAGAAATGAGAGTTACATTCTACTTACAGAAGAAAGGTTGTGTGCAACCTCTATTATCAAAAAGTAATTCCAAATAAGGATACTGTCAAATGAACTCTAGTAGACCAAGAGCAGGGCCAAGGAATTTCCAGTGTTTTAATCCAACGTCTGGATGCTTAAAAAATCAGACTGACTAGTCAATGATAGTGACCACAAAATTAGGTGATTTTGACTGCAAAGAATGTATCAGCCTCCCTTCCAGCAGAGTTTGCCAGTTCTCCCTTTCTGTACTTCCTCCACTCTGACCCTTCATCCTCTGGTGGACATAAAGATGACTCTCGCTTTTGTTAACATGTGCTTGAGCTACAATGAAAAGGAAACTCATCGAAATTAACATTCTTAGAGGCAGAATAGTGGACAGACCACTGGGGTGTCCGAGGTTTCCCCAGAGCTGGATCATATGGGATAATGTTGAGATCATTGTCACTTTAAAAGTTCTTTGATTACAATGGGGGAGGGGTTAGGGAGTAGAAATTTACTCACCACTCTTTAATTAAAGTTGTGTCTCTGTCCTCATTGATTTCCCAGGTTCCTCTGCATTAGAGATAAAACAAGAGCCCTTAAATTAATATTAATTTTTATATTAATTAATTAACTCTCCTCCTAAGTCGCCATCATAACTGATGCTACTTTTCCCCCTTTCTGGTACTGGGATTTAATCTAGAACTTTGATTATGCTAGGCACGTTGGCACAGAACTCCACCTCCAGACCTCATTGCACTTTTTAGTTTTAAGACAGGGTCTCACCAAGTTGATTAGGCAGGCCCTGAGCAGCAAGAATAATAGGTGTGCACCATCAGGCCCAACTAATTCTTTATTCCTTGCCTACAGTTGTCTTTTCCCCCCCCCCACAGGCTGAATTGTAAATGGAAGTAAAGTCTCATGATTTCTTTTCAAGAGCCATAAAATGCCATATAGTCTACCTTCAGGATTCTTTTGTATGCCCAGGTCATGTACTGAGTGTAGACAGCTGGATCCAAGTCATGATGGATGCTGCCTGCAGTTCAACTCTGTCTGCAGAACAAAGTTTAACTTACCTTAAACATGAAAGCAGAAAGAGCAGCGTCTTTGGAGAAGTTTATTGAGAAATTGGGGAATGCTGTTGTGAGGGCCAATCTAAATTAGTCCATTCTGCTGAGGAATCTCCGAGTCCCCCAAACAGGACAGTTTTGGAGCTAGTCGTAAGCTGTGATTTGCTTGTCACTGTCAACAGCTGCCAGTCCTTTAAGTAGATGCTTCTTGGAGATGGATGGGTAGTTCTGAGAAAATCTATTAAGTATAAAAAAAAAAATTGTTTTTTTCTTCATCTCCACAGCCTGCCACTCAATTTTGGCTTGAGCCTACCAGAGGTTTGCTTTGTTCTAAGTACTCCCCTTCTTGTTGTCTAATCCTGTTCCTCCAAGTTTGTCAAAGCTTTCTTCTTTCTGTGCGATGCCACCGAACTACGCTCAGCGTCAGCTGATGCAGTCCTCCAGAGGAAATGCATCAGACAGAAGAGAGCTCTCTAAGAGGCAGAGCAGCTGATCAGTTTTTGAAATGAAAGTGACCCATATCCAGCATACATGTGCTGGAGGTAGTTACGGTGACAGAGGAGCCAAGGACACAGCAGTCACAAAGAGACACAGTTGCAGAAGCAGGTGCGATTTCATAAATCAGCGCTGTATGACGACTCTCTTAGTCTTTAGAGTGTCAGGATTGTGCCTCAAGCTTCTGAAAAATTAGAAAATGAAATTTTCAACCGATGGATGATACCTTTTTACAAAATGGAGCAGCCCATTAGGCAGCCATATGCTGAGGAGGTAATTACCATTTCCAGTGAGTAAACATGTAAGAGAAGCACAGAGAATGGAATTGCTTTTTTATATAACAGTCAAGGAACATCTGGAAAAGGGAAGGCGCGTAGAGCAAAACTTCACCAAGCACGCATTAGTGATCCTGCTGCAGTAAAGTTACTGCCACAGAGTTAAGAGGGCAGACACGATCTTCTGACTAGTAAGGGATTGCTTTGTGTTTCTGATGTGCCGTATTTAGCAAGGGCATCATAAGACATACACTCAGCGCTAAGGTATTATGTAGCAGCTGTACCTGTCTATGGTTGCCAAAAAGGGCGGGGGGGGAGCATTTATAGTTCTATAAAGTAAGAGCCACCATCAATAAGGGCTACATAAAGGAGAGCTGAGAATGCTTAGGGATGGAGAATGGCAACATCGAGGCCTAAAGGTCTAGTTCAGGAAAATAGCTCAAATTTCTCATGCCTACTCCAAATCACAAAGCCTGTCTGTGGGACTGATGATCTGTATAATTCTGGGATCACATATATCATAGACATGAGGTGATAATACCCCATAAAGTTAGCTGGGTTTGGATTTTTTTCATATAATAGTAACATTGCAGGCCAGGAGGGACTTCTAGAAGCACTATGTCTAGTCCCTATCTTCCCAAAGAGGAGCCCATAAGGAAATACATCATATACCTTCTCCACTCACAGATAAAGCAGAAACCTGCCTGGTAGGAATTCCACGGTGATTGTTACTGATGCTTCCAGTGATAATGAATCTAAAGCTGACCCAGAGTTAATCTGCTTGTAGGTAATCTGCCTCCTCTGTATGCTGCCTTGTGAGTTTGTGTTGTTTGTCCTTCATCCCGTCTGCATGTGTTCTGTGTTCAACCAATTGGAAACTATGTATGGACAATATCACAGACATAAAACTACCATCCACTGTAACTTGAATTAAGTAATCATTAAAAATGAAACTTGTCTATTTCCTCCTAGTCTGTGGATAAAACAGTGATTGAGGGGTTCCATTTGTCTGCAGTGGCTCAAAAATTGAATCAGTAAATGAGTACAGTTCTTGGGCCCAGATGCTAATTAGTGAAACAGCTTGCCTGGCTTAGTGATGAGTGCCGGTGGAGGGAATGGAATCTGATTTAATTGACTAGTGACAGTTGTATGGTTGTGTAGACCATCTTTGAACTTAGTCAAACGTCGATGTCCTTTAATGTTGGGTCTTGATACCAAAGACAAATTACCTCGAAATGTGAAGAAGCAGCATTTCCTAGTGCCATTTCTCATTTAGTGAGTTAATAGTCCCATGTACAAGAACTTAGTGCAGCTTTTGAGGCTTTCATTTTCATGAGCATTCTTCCTCGGGAAATATTACTCATGTCTCTTATTTTTCTGGAGTGTTCCTATGTACATCATTCCTGAGGATTATGGAATGAGATGGGAGGCCTTGAAATGGTTTATCACATAAAAGAGCTTGCCACACAAGCCTAAGGACCTTAATTCCATTCTCAGAACCCATGTAAAAGTAGCAAGAGAGAGCTAACTCCACAAAGTTGTCTTCTGATGGCCGTCCATGTACCACAAAACACACACACATGCACACACACACACAGACACACTATAATAAAATTTTAAAAAGAATATAGGGGTTTGGCTATCAAAAGGAGGAGAAATTATTTAACTATTCATATGCACACACTTAACCTGTCCCAAGTAATTTTTAAGCTTTTGGTTCCATTATTGAATTGTAAGAATTACCTTTTCAACATAATAAATTGGCACATATTTTGATATATTCACAAAATTATGCAGACATGACATTTTCCTAAATCTATACATTTATATAGCCCTCATACCCATTGGCAGTCACTTTCCTTTCCCCTACATTATTCTAGTTATTTTTGAAGCAGGTATCTGATTAGACTGCCTTTTGTGTTATTGACTCACACAAAGTAAAAGAATTTAAGACAATTGAATTATATATATATATAATAGTACATGTACAATACTATATATAATTTATCAGAATGTATTTCATTTCTAGTGAAGCAATGAATAACAGAATACTTTAATATGGCTTAAGTTTTGAAATAAATTTGGCAATATTGTGAGGTGAATGAAGTAAAGGGAGCTGAAATGACTGTTCTCAACTAACCCTCAGCTGACATACCAGAAAATCTTATCATGGCAATATAAAGGCAGAAAGTCATCAAAAATAAATAATTATTTTTTCCAATAGTGTAAAAACTATCAGATGAATTATGCATGCAAATATAAGTAGAACTTAATCTGTGTTACCTTTAGGTGACCTGCCATTTTTTATTTATTTAAAAAGCACTTCTTCATCACAAAACTAAATTATATTCTAGTCACCTCCATTAATATAATTGGGATGTTGAGTTAGTTCTGTATATCTGCCAAAAGAATTGAGCTAAACTTTATTGTTGTCAACAGAACTTGGATAAGCTAGTTGATAATGTAAATAATGTAAAACACAAAGGGAATATGTAATCTAGCATGCCAAATTAACATTAGTTTATTTAAATGAACACAATGCACATTTGAATATAAGCGAGTGCCATGATAACACAAGCCTTCTTCATTCTCTTATTCTACCTCCATGGATCTCAGCAGCTGTCGTTTTTATTTATTTATGTGCTTTCTTAACTGATTCCATTCCATAAAAGACCTGCATTCACTTGCTGGAATGAGCTAAGTCCCTTTCTTCCTCTGTAACTTTAACCCAGGACTCCCTTCTGCAAATGCCAACCCAGCCCACCCACTTCTATATCATCTAGCCCCTTGCTTACTTAGATAAGTGCTTCTTCAAATCTGTTCCATCCTGCATCCCTCTGAGGCACTCTTCAGCTGAAGTCAGCAGGGACCTTTCAGTGTCATAAATGCACCCCAGCCTTCAAAGTAGCATCACAAAGAATGATTAAGTGCTGCCCCAGCTGTGCAGGCACACACATGCTCCCAGATGTTCATCATGAAGGTATATCAAAGATGTGATATCTTTTTAGAAAAATTGACATTTGGACTTGTATGAACTCAGACCTCCTGGACTTTCAAGATTTTTGAATTAGTACAGTTTTTATGTATTATAACTGTGAGCTTTAATTCATAAATTTAAGAGCCAAGAATAATGAGGAATACCGCCTTGCTCGCCATTGGCCAGTTTTCACTGTTGAAAAACACATCATTTTAACACAGTGATGACATAGGGGATATAGGAATACCAAGATATAAGACAGTACATTTGTCAATAATTTTTTTCATTAGTTTTTACCCTTCAACTTGAGTAATTCAACCTTTTCCAAGGGTTTTATATTTTACTAAACTTGTCATTTTTTTCCACTTCTAATACTAAAACCTGTTTTGAAGTATGTAAAACTGTCAACTAGAGTGAGTTTTTTTTTTTTTAACTAAACGATGGTCCACTTTGCTAAGCTTTGAAAAAAGAGAGAAAATTCCAAATTATCGATCAGTTTTTACTTTCACTTTCTACCTTGTTTGTATGTTTTCTGCACTGCATCATCATGTGAAGGATATACTGAAGCCTGTATATTTGCTGAAGCCTGTATATATACTGAAGCCTGTATCCATTTGCTGAATGAGTTAAAAGAAAACTTCAAGGGGCTTAAGGACTCACTTGAGTTGAAACTCTGCCACAAGCGTTTGAAAGCCAACAAACTGAAAGTGAATACCAAATCCTGAGACATGAAAATGATATTTTCTTGATATTCTGTCCCAAAACAGTAGATCACAGTGCTAGCAACTTTTTTCTCTGCTCATGAGGAATCCTTCTTTAGTATGGGCTTTCTCTCATGACTTAGGCCCTCTGCACTTTTGTTACAGTTGTGTTGTTTGGGTCTCCTAGTCTTAACTGTAACTTGTTATGGCAGGGGCTGGTTGGTATCTATGGGAAGCCTCCCCTTTTCTGAAGAGAAATGAGGAGATATGGATAGGGAAAGGGAGATGAGAAAAGGAAGGACTGAGAGGAGAGGAGGAAGGGAAAACTGTGGTTGGAATGTGATTAATTAAACAAAAAGAGAGTAACGTTCCATCTTTGAGATGTGACTCCTGTATCAAAACCAGGAAAGCTTTACATTATTTTTCTTCTGTAGTGATAAGAGTTCTTTGTAATCACCACAGGGAATAAACAACCAATTTCAGAAGGGTGTTTGAGAGCATGCCCAGCGTGTTACCATCAGGCCTGGGTCAGAAGCTGCCTTCTTCCTAAACAATGGCTCCAGGAAATAGCATCTCATTTGGTTCTCTGATCTTGTGGAGAAATGTGTGTTTCTGTGCTGGGAGCCATGTTGGTATTCACATGTGCCTCATGGATATACAGGAAATCATATAGAGGCCCGGATAGTTAAGTGAAGCTGTAAGAACACACAGCAGCTGTGCTGGGGCATTTAGTTGCTAGACACCCGCTTTTGGAGCACACGGTGCATTAGTGGTGATTGTTTGCAATAGCAATGAAGTATCAAGAAATGTACATCATAAAATTACTTAGATGATTTTCATCTGTTTTATGCTTCTTTATCTTCTCCTGTCTCTAAGGACAAGCTTTTCAATAATAACAACAAGCTAGAAAAGAACTTACTGGGTGGAGACAACCCTAAAAGTATTTGATACTGGTTTACCTGAACTGAGTTAGTGGTTTAACTGAGTTGCATTCTCTTATACTTCCCATTGGTTTGTTTGTTTGCCATTTTTCTACTTATATTCCTTTATCTTTCCGTTATTTGGGGGATTATTTTATCACATTGAGACAGGATCCTTTTCTTACCAGCTACTGTTTGTTCTTGAGGACAACCCAGGATGTTCCCAAACTTGTAGCAATCTTCCTATCTCAGTCTCCTGAATGCTGGGACTGCATGCATGTTCCACCATACTTATCTCTCTTGTCATGCTGTTGATCATAATTGGAGGCTATGAGGAAGTACGGCAGGACACTGAATACTGTACGGGCATCCCACTTCCCTAATCTTATCTTCTGACCCTCCAGACTCTTCTTAGATTACAGTGTGCATCAGGGAACAAACACTGTAAAAATTACTCTCAGTTCTTTCCATCTGTTTGGCTTCCCAATTAGTTGGAGAAATATTTGTATTTCATTTTGCAAAAGTGTAGAAACGTCCTTCAGATCACTTTCACTTTTTTCCTTCTTTTTACAAACACTTGATCCCCAGGCATTAACTCCTTATTGAAGACTTATATGCAAACTTGCAAAATTGTTCTGATTCCTAGATTTCTCTAATATGATCTGAGACATCTAAGAGGAAACAAGTCAGAAATCAGTAACAGGACCAAGTAAAACCAAGTTCTCAGTCCCTCCATAACAGTGGGTCATAAAACCCATTCGGCACATGAAGATGAGTTCAACATCACATCCATCCTCACTCCAGATGCTTGATGGCACTCCAGTTCAAAAGACAGGAAAAGGACACATGCTAGAAAACTGGTTTTTATAGTGGTTATATTATCATCTGAATATCAGTTTTGTATCTTTTAAGAAGCATTATTATATGAATAAGAAAAAATGTATTTTTCTGCCATATAACCACAACAAAACAAATCTTAAGATTTACATTGTAATAACTGTATTGTACTGTTTTCCCTCTAACTGTGTATATTTTTCTTCCTCTGAAACTGTTTCTTTCAGGACTTTGAGAGCCGCTGAGTATGCCTAAGCAAGAAGTATTCTAAACACGTTTCTTAAATACATGGTCTCATGTCCTTTTGCCATTTTCATAGATTAGATAATGGAATCCACTTTCTTTTGTTCATTCACTTAGAGGAAAGATAGAACCTGTGTCTGTCAAGGTCTAACAGATCAGAACACTGATCTGTCCTGACCCACTGCACAGCATTTACCTTAACACACACACTTAGGGATGTTAGCTACCGAAAAGTCCTCCTGCCAACATTGAAAAGTCATTTCAAGTATTTGGAGTAAAAAGGCCCACACCCCTTAGCTTAGCCTGTGCTCCTTAGCGGACGCTATCGTAAGAGCAACAGTGGCTGAGCAGCTACTGATTCCATCTCTACAACAGCAATGGCTTCTCCAGGGAATGCTGTGGCTCCCGCAGAAGGAAGGCCTGACCGTCGCCATCCCTCCATTCCTTGCCCTTTTGCTCAGATTGCAGTGCATTGATTAATTTCTAATACTGTCAGCAAGAAACGGGATCTGCTGAGCAAGCACCTATACCTTAATGGTGCTTTATGGAACAGAGCCCTGGCCTCTCAGTGACAAAGAATGATACAGAGGAAATGAGTTAATTTAACAAATTGCCAGTCACCAGCAGACATCTGAGCAGAGAAGTGATATATGCAAGGCGTACTAAAGACAGCCTTTCTTCATTCTCCCTCCCCTTTATCTTCTGTCATTCACTTCCCTCTAAGGAGGCAGTAAAGAAGGGAAGACAACTTGGTGAATTTCCATTTTGATTGGTTGAACTGAGTTAAGTGAATTTACACTTGAATCATTAAAATAGTGTTTTGTTTTTTTTCTGGAGGTTGTTTATAATCTGGGTGTTGTCTATGGAACAAGGATACTGTGTGGCGAGCAACATCTAAGATGATAGATAGAGTATACAGGGTCTTTGGAGGGGGCCAATAAGCAGACCAGAAGGTTAATCTGTGTGGGACATAAAGTTAAAAAAAGAGTGATTGTGTATTCCACGATATGACTACAGGACTGTAAACAAACTAATGGGCTAATGCCAAATCTGTACTAAAAAATAAGTTCATGTTTTCCAAACATCAAAGCAGTTTGTAATTTGCAAAATAATATACCTATCTTGCCTACAGTTTTGTGCAATAATTCATGATTCCCTGTTTTATTTTGCCTCCATTGTCAAGAAGTTAATAGAACATGTTCAACCATATCTGGGTTGGAAAACATTATTACTATAGCATAGTGTTCTTTAAGTCTTCATACAAGCAAGCTCATATGCATCATTTGCAAACAGATTTTATTGGTCCTCGTTCAGTTAGTCACCTCTACCCCCATTCGCCTGCTGATGGCTAATAAAAGCTACACCATGTCCATCAAAGAAATTAGTAATCTATGGAGACAGAAGTGTTTTATTGCCTGGCACTCTTGATTCATGGTCAGTAGAATGTCCATTTTAGGGAGGCTAAAAATATTGGTTTGACTCACTAAAATTCAGAGTTGTTTCTATTGTTGGGTATGTTTACCAAATCTGATCACTTAAGTCCATTGGTAACCATTTAAATTAAAAGTACATTGAATAAAATATAGATTTTTAGTAATAGCAATAATCATGATGACCACAAACTATAAGTAACTTCTGTTATGCTTACAAAAAAAAACAGAAACAAAAAACAAAAAACACACACACAAAAAAGCTTAAATCAAATGAGATGTACAGAAGGAGGAAATCAATACAGAACACTACTTTTCCATTTCAGAGGAGATCCTCTCTTTATTTTTTACCGAGTTGGAACCAATTTAGTGTTAGATCCTTGCAATTAATACCTAGGTATGATACTCCATGATCCGTAGCAATCAGACCACTTCTTCCTTAAAAATAAAAATTGTTGAGTTATGGCCCATTGCTAGGGTTGATATTGAACTTAAATCAGAATAGTGATAGGGCATCAGAGTTAGAAGAAAACAGGAATAGCTTGAAGTTGAGCACTGTCCCAAGGGCTCTGAAGAACACTTCTTACATAATGTCAGCCTGTAATTTCTTTAGCTCCTGTCTGTTGAGGCTTACCCATTTTGTCTTTGGCTAACTCTAATAGTTCCAATTATTCAGCAGAATATTAGTGTTCCTGGAGTTCTCAATAGATGGACCCAGTTTCTACCTGTCACAGATATAAACCATGCTTGTCCTAGATCTCACCAAAAAAACAAAACAAACCAACACTACCCTATTTCCCCATATCGATCAGCAGCCCCACAGTCATCAGTTATTTTTCATATCGTAAACCTCGAGGCCCTTTTCAAGGGGATCTCCACCCTCTAAGGCAGCTCCACTTGACAGTGCCCTTCCTGCTCTTTTCTATCTGAAAACTGTTCTGTGGAGCTCAATGAATAACCTGAATGGAGCAAGTGGAAAGGACAGGTGGCACCCAGAGCTGCAGTGCAGGGTGAAGAATTGCCTGTGTTCCTTGCCCGTCATCCTTTCCCACAGCTCTGCGAACAGCCCTCCATTCTAGGGTGCTCTTCTGCTTCATGCTCACCTTGACTGGGAGGTGGGGTGACTCTCGGTGCTTTCAACCCTGCACTGAGGAAACATAGGAAAAAGAGTTGTTGACAGATTGACTTAGTTTATACGGAAACTTTCCCTGGACCCCTTCAAGCACAAAGATAGCCCTTCTGTTGATAGTATTATTGACTCCTGGGTTATTATTCCAACTTCACCTAGACCCCCCAAACTCTGGAAAGACAGAGAAAGGGTAATAATATGTGGGAAAGGGGGTGGGTTTGTTTGCTTGAAGTGACTTTTTAATTTGAAATCTTCCTCTGCCCTGTACAGTTCAATCACAATGGAAATAGAGTAGAAATCCCTGAGGTACAGCAGCAGCAGGGTAATAGGGATTTCTAATCTTTCTGCCAATTTGATAAAGCCAATTTCAGAATAAATGAAAAAAATATAGCCCGGTGGTTGTTTTCAAGATGCTCTTGGTAGCGGGGATCGGGGGGTGGGGGTTAACCTGTCTTTAGCCAAGGATTCATTGGCTAATGCAAATGATACATTGGCTCATATAAGCGTATCCAAGATACAGCATGGGATCTATTCACACGCCAAAAGAGACCATCATTCTATGAAATCCTCATAACAGTCAAACCTTTGATCTTCCTACCTCACCATCAGCTCAGATCAACTGGAAGCAAAGAATTAGTATTTATGATACTGATGTAGGCATCAAAACCTTGACAATCTGTTGTCAAGGAGGACATGTCCTCTCAGGAATTTGTGTGTGTGTGTGTGTGTGTGTGTGTGTGTGTGTGTTTTGCTGGTGATTTAATTCATGACCTCATGGTTGCTAGGCAAATGCTCTAACACTGGGTCACACTCTCAGCTCCAGCTTGTGAATTTTGATCCAGTAAAGGAACAGCTCCTGTCTTTCTAGAGAATGAAGCTACTGTTTCTGGTGGTTTGTCTTTAAACACTTAAGGTCATTGGTTATAAATTAGCAAAGGTCCCACCCATCCATGGTGTCACTTGCAGTGCCAAGAGGCTGGATGAAACTGAAGGACCAGCCCCAAGAGGAGTTCCCTTCCAAAGCTGAAGCTTGGTCAGGCTGATGGTTTTACAAAGTAGTCAGGGACAGAGTGAACAGAGGACTAGGGAAGATAATAAATATGAAAGTGTAGCCCACCCTAGCAGTATCAAATAATTAGAGACAGTGGTTTAATTAAATCCCAGGCTAGAGAAAAAAAAAAGAAAAACAGGATACTTTGTAGAACCTGGACACATTTGATCAGTGGGCAGAATGGAAAAGGATAGACAATCATAGATCTAAGGATGTAATTCTGGCATGTGTGTGTGTGTGTGGGGGGGGGGGTTTCCAAAGATGATGTGTCAAAATCAGGTAGACTAGACTGAAAAGTTATTCAGACCAAGGTTTGTATGCCTATACATTTTCACAGCTAATATACCTTTGCCTCCAATGGATTTGAACTGATAGGGTATTTATCTATCCAAAGTTCGCAACTATTTTATAGATTTCTCTCTTGAGTAAAAACCTGAGGGATGATTTCAAATGCCAGTTTTAAATATAGCAATGCATGTTTTGCTTGAAGAAAGGGAGAGTCAGACTTCTTGTGTAAAACAGCTGGTTAGGAATTAACCCTGGTGTTTGAGTTTAAAATGCCAGTTTTAGTAGTAATCGTAGCAGTCAAGCACAAGACACACTTTTTCTTTAAAATGTTATATTCTTTTTCTATGCTTTCCACTTTCCCTCTTGTGAATTTTCAGATAATAAAATTAAAACAAGTGGTTTCATAGTATGCCTCTAAAAACTTAGCAATCAAAATAATATTAAGACTGTTATCTAAAAATAAACTTAAAAGAAACAAAAAGATTTCTTTCTGGGACATCATTCTATTGAAATCCAAATGCAACTGAATTAATTTCATTTATGTGACTTTAAATGACCAAGTGGGTCAAAGCAATGCCAGTAAGATCAATATTTAATGACCTACTATCTAAAAGCAGCTGAGAGTATAGAAGAAAACCATCATTATTCTCCAACTTTCAACCTCTGGCTTTATTATTATTGAATTTTGAAAAATCTGTTTTTAGTATCTGGAACATTTTTCCTAATTATAGTTTCACATTTCCAAGTGAAAATGCTGGTCAAATTTTCCTTAATGACATCCAATATATAAAGTCTTAGAAAGTTAAATCTCTGTATGCTCTTCTAGCTGTATACACATATTACTTTTTGAAGTTCTTAACAAATTGTACCGAGGGAGAAAACAAACCAACTGACCACTTTATGCACAGACTTCTTTCCCCAAGTACCATACAGAAACTATTCTAATGATTGCTGTGTAGAAATCACAGTATCACAAATAAAACGTGAGGCTGTAGATGTATGTTTTCATACCTGCCAGTGCAGATACTTACTAAGTCCCATTTATCTAGTGACAGTAAGTAAATGAGAGAAAGATATAAAGCATTCAGATAAACCTATGTCTACATATCTGATTTATTTGTAAATACATTGGTTTGATACCATAGCAAAACATTATCCCAAATCCATGAACAATAATTTCTGGACAGAGAAAGTTGTACAGAAGAGAAAAGAAGGAAAGGTGCTACAGAGAGTTACTCAGGCAGTGGCTCCTCGCTTGTATTTCATGCCCTAAATTCTTCTATATAGGAATAGATCTCTGCGTTAAATATCATAAGAATTGAATTTCTAATAGAAAATGATACTGTAAAAAGACTTACCTACAACCATTTGCTTGAAACTCATGCTTTGCCAGCAGTTAATAAAATCATATCTAATTGGATCAGGATGTTTTCATTTTGGTTTTATTAGAAGGAATGAAGTTTTTGTTAAATAAATTATTGCTGAAGCATCTTTTTAGAAAATCAGACTTTTCCATTAAATGCTAGCTCAGCCTTAAAATAAGAATATTTAAAACTAATAAGCATTTTTTTAAATGAAGGAAGAATCTCTTTCCTCCTCGGCTGTCTTTTAATTTTGAGGTTATAGACGTAAAGCATGTGGGTGTTCTTTACACTAGAAGGGCATCATTTTAAAAATCATTCATGAGCGTAGATAATCTGTAAAAGCTACAGACAGAGTACATCTGGGATAAATTACTCTTCTTATCCTTAATACAAAGACTAAATGAATGTCCTATTTTATAACTAATGTTGTCATGATCAGCAGTAATGCCGATGACATCCTTAGTATTCCTACCTGCTTTTTCTATGGTTACCAAATCATCTTGAGGACCACAGAATACAGCTATCAGTTGCCTTTAGAGAAATGGCCAGTGATAGTCCAGTGTTGGCAACCACTTTATTTACATATGTAAATGAGGATCAAGCTTCCGCAGAATCTGGAAAATGTTTAGTCCTCAAATTAAGAACTTTCATTGAAAAACAAAATCCTCAAGTACATAAATAGTTTCTTAGAAGAAGCAAAGACTGCCATCAGAGAGTGGGTTTGAGATTTGGCTCTGCTTTTTTTCCATCTGTAGGAATTTGGCAATTTTTTCAAGTCTCTGAAACGCTGTTTTCTTTCTGATAAGTGGGGGAAGTAATACAGAACTTGGGGTTGTTGTGAGAACTCCATGAGCTCATGCTGAAATTGCTCAATAAATGTGATTTGCTTTCTTCTGATATCAATATTCAGAGATGATGGGAATAGCTAGGCAAAGCTTCACCATGACAAGAGTGGTTTTTCTTCCATGATGCTGGTACTAGGATGTACCTAACTCTGACTGCATAGAGGACTGGGCTACCAGACTGCTTACAGTGGAGTGCTTACAATGCAGTTCAATGGAACTAAATGCAGTATGACCCAGGGCAACTCTTGACACAATTTTCTAGAAAGTAATTTAAGTTACTGCCTTTTCTTTTTATTATGAAAAGAAAATATAATATTGACCAAGGTGAAGCTTCCATTTTTGCCTTCAAGCTTCATTCAAGGACATTAAACACTCTTCTTAATTACTTTTTATTGATTTTTTTTTGACATTTCTGCTCTAAATTGACTGTTTATTTTTAGGAAACAAAAGGATGCTAAACTAAAACTGTTAATGGTGCATTTGGAAACACAGAGTTCAATATTTTTGTCATGTTTCTTACAGGCAGTTGCAGCTTAAAAGAAAGCACAGAACTGTTTGCCACCAGTATCTCTCTTACTATATAAATAATATTTCCTTCCTTATCAGCCTTAACTAATTGTGAATAATTTTATGACTTTCTCTGAAGTAGTCAACTTTTGGGAAAGACAATGCTTCTAATACTCTGTTGAGTAAAAATTAGCTCTTACTCAGTAATCTCTACTGAGTAGAGATTAGAAATAAAGATTAAACACATTAACTGTTTCATATATACTTTTTCCAATTTTATGGACATTTACTATTATTCTTTCTCTGATTTGTAGGGTTAACATGTAAACAAGTCTGATTAGATGACCCTTTCTTGTAACTTAACTAAAAGAAAGATGTCTTATGGGAACAACCAGTGTTTCTGTTGTTGTTATTGGTTTGTTCTGTTTGTTTGCTTGTATGTAGAATTATCCATTTAAATTCATATGGAAGTCAGAGCTTACCTTTCATTTGAGTGGATCACCCATTTGAAGGTAGGTGATTGTACCACTCAAATCCCATACAGTGCTTGGGTGTTGGGTGGGGGAAGGGAGGATAGGGGTGGGGGACAGGGGGAGGAGGCAGAGACAGACAGACTTCTGTGATTTAGGGGTCAGTCAGAGCTACCCGTTCTCAGAAACAGAAAACAATACAAACTTAATACATTATATAAAAAGATGTTTTGAGAGTAGAGAATATTATCTAGCCAACAAAAGGAGCCTGCCTACCACCAAATATGCCTGGAAATAAATTTTTGTCTTCTCTAACATAGCTAACTGGCTTACAGAATTCTTCTTTGCCCTTTTCTCCTTCAGCTTTTGGTGCATACTGTCAGCTTCTGCAGGAGCTAGGAGTATTAATTTTACATGGAGGTCAATCAGATCTTATGCAAATATTAAATATTGCAGAGATATAGTAACTAAATTTAGCATTTCATTTGGTGCAGTTCCTGCTGTCCCGAGTACCCACAGTGCCTATGGATCAGCATATTTATATTTGTCCATATACTCATAGGTACATACATTTCTGTAACTGAGGATTTGTAAAGAAGTAATAGGGCTAATATTTTTCTACCCTAGAAATGGTCACTAAATGAAAATTCAATTTTCTTAAAAGCGTTTTTAAAAGGAAGATGAAGATAATTCAATTAGAGGCTGAGTAGAATCCATTGTAACATTCCAGCTGGTCGGTCACTTTCCTAGTTTACACTCAGCTACTCAGGATCAGTTACAGAAAGCTTAGCGGAAAGCATGACCATTCTATTTTGAAGGAGCACAGTATTCAGAAATGGGAACTAAACAGTTTCTCAGAGTTAAGACTAAACTAGCGTGGGTTTGACTATCGTTAGCCTCCTGCTTTCTATTCAGAATATGAAACCTAGAAGTTATATAATGTAAGTCTCATTCTCTGAAAATATGGTTTGCAAACAAAGAGAATGTGGAATGAGAATCACTGGCTGGAGGTAGAAGAATATGATTCCCACAGTCATGAAAAAAAAAAAGCTCCACTTTTTCTGTTTGCTTGTTTTTACTACAAGGTCACAGATGTAGTTACGAAATAACTATCATGAGCCAGAATACATTAGTGGTTACATTATGAGCCTTGGCATCAACTGCCTTGGATGGAATTTGTCTCTTGTTGTTTGTTTGTTTCTGCTTGTTTTGTTTTGTTTGAGATGAGGCCCTACTCTGGAGTTCAGGCTGGCCTTGGACACCCTCTGCAGAACAATCTGGCATCAAACTCAAAACCATGCTACCTCTATCCTGAGTGCTAGGATTCCATGTGGGTGCTGTCAGTTCTTCAGCTGTGAAAAATCAGGGAACATTCCTTACATTATGATTTATTCGTTATTTAAAATGCTGCTCTACCCGGCACAGAGCAGTTATTGATGAGTCTCAGGTTGTTTTGTGTGTGTGTGTGTGTGTGTGTGTGTGTGTGTGTGTGTGTGTATGTGTGTGTGTGTGTGTGTGTGCGCGCGCGCGCGTTTTGTTTTGTCTTGGTGAAGAACAATTGTGGCCTTACTGTGCATGTGCATCTCATTTGCGTGACTCTTCTGCAGACAGGAGGTGGAGGACCAGGAAGAGAGTAAGAGCTGCTCCTTCACAATTTACTGCCAACATTACGTGCTGGTGTGAGCAGGGGATGACCATGGGAAGCAATGGTTACACCATGAAGTTAAGCTCCAGTGCCAGGGTATGACGTTTTTGTCATGTAGAAAGGAACGCTTGAAGCAAAATCAGATGATCCAGAGCGCTCCTCCAGCTTTGCAGTCACAAAGTTTGTTTCCCCTGTCACTCCCAGTTTAATCTCACCTGTCCCCTTGACCTGGCTGCAAGCTCACCTTAATGACAGTACATGGCAAATACCATGCTCATTAAAACCTGGGGCTTGTCCCTCTCAGGTCTCTGAGGTGGTTGAAGAATAGGTAGCTAGAGTCTCATAGTTAAATTTTGAGTTGTTTAGGAATCAAGAGGGTGTTCTGAATCTAAGAAGATGTTTTTAAAATTGTGATGCAAGTTAGTATGAAAGCTGAGTTAGATATAGAACTTTAAACTCATGGAGATAGTTAGATAGAACAATGTTAAAGTCAGGGGCCAAATACATATGGACTGAACATTGGGAATGTATGCTAATCCATATAACTCTCATAATTGTGGCCTATTTATTTCTGTTGTATTGTATTGTATTTATTGTTATAAGAGAAAGAACCATTTGTTGGACTGAAAAGGGGAGCTGTTGTGGGGGGGGAAAGATATGCCTTAAACTTTAAAAAAAAGGGAAGAGGATGGGGTGTTGAGGGGGAAGAGAGTGGGAGGGTGGGACTGGAGGGGGCAGTAGGGAGGGGATTGTGATTGAGATGTAACTTGAAGAAATAAAAAATAATTATTAAAAAAAAAAAAAAACCCTGGGACTCGTACTTGCCTCGGGATATAGTTTGTGGTTGCTTCTAGCCTAGAATAGTGACAATTAGGATGAGTCATCCCATTTCTTCTGTCATAAGAGAGGACAATAGAAGAGTTTAGAGTGACCAGAGAGTTGGCTGCATGGGGAATGCCTCACTCGAGTTTGAATGACAGGTTTGAATGATCACTGTAAAGAGTGAGCCTCCTGTGTGCTTTTCCTTCCTGTTTCTCTTCCTGAGTCCATGCTGAAACTGATTGTCGAGACTTTCTGTGCTGTGGAGAAACCACATCCCAGGCAGCATATGTTCTAGACTTCTTTCGCAGGATGTGAAAGGATCAAGACATCTCTCTGGTTTGCATGCTCCTTGAGCTCCATCACAGGGTGTAATGATATCCAATCCAAATTCTCTGTGACCTTCTTTCACTGTAAAAATGATTTCCATTTTGGATGATATCCTCAGTGGAAATTATAAAGAGTCTAGAAGCCTCTGCCAGAATGGCAAACAAGATTATTTATTGTTCTTCCTATCTTTAGCAAAAGACATTGGAAGTAGGGACAGAGAGAATGATGCAAGGAACTGGGCACACCTTTCCCTGCTTGGCAGCAACTGTGCCTGTTATTTCAGTTTTTGAATATTTATTAATAATTAGTCTCCTTTATAAGTCATGCCTGGTGAATTACAAAGTCTGCATATAAATTCTTACCTTGAGTAACAAAAAAGTCCATGTCGGCCTCATTAAGATGATCATTTGTCGCCTGATGTCAGCCATGTTGTTCTTACCTCACATAAGTCATCAGTTAGGCAAGCCTCTCAGTGTGCTCTCCTTGTTACTTGGATCATAAAACATTCGCGGCCTGCCAGGATAGCCAGGGCTAAGCCCTGGGCCTATTAAGTCATGATAGCAACAGATTCCTTCTGTCTGGACCTCTGCTCTTGTGGTTCTGTGATCTAAGCACAGCTGGAACTTTGTTCTGACCTCATGCAATGTCTAGTCACAGTTTCTTATAAAAAAGAAACTTTTATTGGCTTGAACATATCCCTTATCACTAGAATTAGATCATTTGTGACTTCTTTCTCAGGGTGACTAGAATGGTCACTATTGTTGTCTAGCACTGGTCATACTATTTAGAGGCTAAAGTAGTCAATTCCTGCTCACACATCTTCTGTCTTTTGACCTGTGCATATGTACTAGGTTACCTGTCTCTAGCCTGATTCAGCAGTGTAGACCACATTGCTAGTCCAGTGGATAAAATTTCATCATTTTCAACTCTGCTGTGGCCCTTGCTGGTATGTTGCTGTTTAATGTGGAAGTTTCAAACTTATATCAAGATCTGAAGCTATGATTTTTTTTCCCACAAACTGTAGCAGCTCTCAATCTGGCAGCCCTCTTCAGACTCTGTATTCTTTTCGCAAAGAGGGAACCAGCTAAAGGAAATAGCTACCTCTGTATATCAAAAGTCCTTCGTTTAGCTGCATCTCTCTCTGTGTGTGTCTAACCTTAGGTGGAAAGAAGCTGACAGTCTGACTCGCCTTACTCATTCTGATTTGAACTTAATGTTTGCTGTCTTTGTACTAAGAACTGCCAACTTTTCACACAGCCACCATCAATCTTCCTCTCCCCTTCCTCCCCCATAGCCAGCATCAGAGCGATTCTTCTTCTTTTTGGGATGTGTTAGTTGTGTTCCTACTTGTGAGTTCTTCTAACACCCATTTGTTAACTTGGGTCTTCTTTAATCTCACTAACTCCTGAGACTGTGTGGCTTCTCTGTAGAGCAATGGGTAAACCCCTTGGAGTCTTCAGACTTTGACCAACAATGACAGATGTAGCTGCTCTGTAGCATCAGCCCTTGGCATACAAGATAATGGGTCACCTACCGATGACAGACTTTCCTCCAGCTGGAAATCCAGCACAAAAGAGAAATGAAATGATGAAAAATCTCCAACTGTTCTAACAAAAACATGTTTCTTCACTTTTTAAAGGTAGTAAAGATTCATTTTCTTTTTTCCTGGGTTTGTTCTTGCTTTTTGTTTTTTGCTTCCCCCCCCCCCCCCCGCCCCGACAAGATTTCTCTGTGTAGCCCTGGCTGTCCTGGAACTCACTCTGTAAGACCTCAGGCTGGTCTCAAATTCTGCTAAGTGCTGGGATAAAAGGCGTGTGTCACCACCACCCATCAGAAGTAACGATTCTTAATGGAGATGTCACATAGAAATCAGAATAGAATTAGAGGTCGAATTTCTTATTGACACTCTTATTTTTCTGGAAAGACTTTTTTTTTGCTTAGAAATATCACTAGAGCCTACAAGTAGTCTATGGTCTTCCTTAGAGGGCTTTACAGTATACATTGCTCCCAAATGTCCTTGGTATGGTCGTCACTGGATACTGTACTACAGAATAGCCTCGCCCCCCTCAAGATGAGCTTTCCCGCCTCCAAATAAAGCACTAGACCCATCAGGTTTTTCCCAGCCTATGTGAACTGAACAAGAAATGCAGATTCTACTAAATGATATATTGGTTGTTATTATTATAAAGATCTTTATAGTCCTTTTGAATAAATAGCCCATTTAGGCTGAACCCACTTGACTTTTCTAACACTGTTTGGGAAATAAGGAGGGAGTTGGGGAGTGAATAGCCCGTGATTTATACTGTCTGCCTTGAATTCATTCAGGTGGCTGTGTAGCTATGCTTCTTTTAGTGTGCGGGATGGTCATAATGTCCACTCACCATGTCTTTCCTGATCAGTGCTAGGGTATGAAGCCCTTTAGAAATGGGTAGAAAAAACAAAGGCATCATCTATGTATGTGCCTCCCCACCCCCAATTGTTTATGTCATAAAAGAAAGGGACAATCTCAGCCACTTAGAGTTACTATAGCTTTGGGAGTTAGAAGTAGTTTGTTAGCCCAAGTAAATGGAGTGCTACCAGGAAAAACAAAACAAAACAAAAACAAAAAAAAAAACAACCAATTATAACTTGAGGCCATTATATTGACTGTCATGTCCTCTGTTTCTGTCACAGCAGAGATGTAGCCGGGCAAACAGAAACAGGCCTGGCTTCTCCCAGCCCTTAGAATTTGTTTCGCCAATGCCCTGTTTCAGTTCCCGTTGGACCTGGAGAGTTTCCAGCAACCAGTTGATGAGAGTAAGATGCTAAACATATGGATCCAGTTTTTCAAAAATAGCGAATGAATTAGGACAGAAGTTTATGTAGATTTCTCTCTGAGATCCTAAAGCATATAATACAAATATGTGTTGAAACACCTGTGAAGTCACTCGTTTCTCCTCTGCTCAACAGAGCTGAGGGCCTGCGGTGGGGAAAACAGGTGACTGTTAGCTCTGAGGGTAGAGGCCCCCCCAAAATAAAGCATGTACAACACATATGCATGTGTTCACACAGCCCTGCACACAGACTCACAGACATGACCTATGTTTTAAGGATAAATTTTTTAGACATGATGCTTTCAGAGTCTGCTTATTTTGTCCCTTCCCCTGTAACAAAAACAAGTATTACCTGTGGCATTGCCACTGCTCCATCTCTGACCTTGAATCTTTAGAGAAATAAAGCTAATAACAACTAACATCTATTTTTAGTTCATAAGAGATGAACTAAGCCTTTAGGACCAGATAGTCCTTGCTGAGAGGTCTGGGGGTGGGAGTGGGGATGGGGGTGAGGCTGGCAGAGCAAAAGGGAAATAGTTTTCTTGAAGTGAGACATTCAAAACTACATATTTTTCCTTGAAATCTCCTGTTCAGGATGGTCACACGAGAAATGTTAACTTAGTCTGGCAGGTTTGGTTTTTGTGTTGTTTGATTTTACAACAAGAGCCTGAATATTGTAGATACACATCCAATAGCCTATTTCAGGATGAGATGTTTTACTACTCTGATCACAAAACTAGGAATGAGGAACACCTGGGAATTGTGGGGAAATGTATGGCCTGAGGTTAGCCTAGTATGACAGGCAAACTTTGATCTTATTGAAAAAAAAAAATGTGCCCATGGAAGCAGAAATTGGCCATTTATTTCCACAGTATCACACAAGTACAGAATTTCAGTTATCTGGCTAACTGGCTTACATAGTGCATATCCAGTATTTTGGAGAGGTATACTTTGTGCTGCAAGGACAAGAATTCTAATAAATATTTTTCAGGATTCTTGCCTGAGATGACTATTGTTCCTAGAGATGTGTCTCAAAGTTTAGACACTTGGAGCACTATGTCTGTCTTTCCAGAGCCATCTTTGAGTTACTTGTTTGGTCGCTCCTTGATGAAAAACACAAAACTGTTAAGATTATTTAAAATACTCATCATAAGTAATTTTCTGTCTTTGGAATATTACTCTCTTGGTCATGCATGTAATAAATGATTTTAGGCCAACTATGTTACTATCTTAGGTTGGGGGGTTGCTGTACATATGTGGGGATTGATCCTAAAGACTCATACATGTTCTACATACACTCTACCACTGAGCCACAACTCCTCCAGCCCCAGTACCATCTGTTCTTAAGTATGTCTTTTATACCAACAAACTAGAGTTTTACCAGTTGATATCAAATATTGAGAAGAGCCCAAGTGGCTTTGTCTACTAGCCTGGCATGCATTTTGTCAATATATAAAAAAAAGTAAGGAGGACATGTGCCAGGCATATAAATGCCTTAGCAAGTGGAGGAATACAAGGTCAAAATATGAACAGACTCTGGTATTTGGGGATGGGCACATTTTGGTTCCTAATTGTAATGTACACAAATACAAAAGTTGTGTGTGTGAGGTCTTTGGGTTATATTCCCAACACCAGAATAAATAAATGGAGAGTAATAGCATTTTTGGTTGGCTTATGTTCTTCCTGGTGGTTGTCTTGTTCACTTGAACACTTTCACCCATGGACCCTTAGAATGGCTTTGTCACTCATTGGTCATCTCATCTCTGTTTTCTCCTCCATCAATGATTAAAGGATAGATCATCAATCTTATGAATCACGACATCACTCGAAGTGTTTCTGTGATCTACATCCTGAACTTTGGTTCCAGCCAAGAGAGTCAGAGCATCTCTAATATGGACGCTTGGCTGTGTTATAGCTTCCTTACCTTTGTCTCTGTCATAACCCAGCTGCTAGTTAAGTTGAATTGCTTTCGCTGAACACCACCTCCACAGATGTGTTTTCTTATCTCTTAAATAGTGTCTTCCTTTCACACAGTGCTGTGCCCTCCTTGCTCTTAATATATCACCCTATTCCTATCCTTTACATGTGTCATTAGAGTCACAGCTAAGTGGCATAGTTTATTATTTTTGACTTCAATGACTATGCCCCTAATTCACAGGGGTTTCTTGTTAACCAAGATTAGGTTTCAGTCATATGTTATATAATAATAACTTTTTTCTTCTCATTTTCTAAAGCCCTGTCAGGATATTTTAAATTCCTGCCTATTGGATTGATTAGAATTCTCACATAAATATTAGCTAATAATATTGATAGCTATAATCTTACTTGTTCTTCCCCATGATGGAAATATCCTCCCTCCAAGAGTTACAGTGCTACACACAATTTAGGTTGTTGGCCAAAAATAAATACTTTCATGTGTGGCAGGGTATTACTTTATAAAGAAAAATGTGTTTTGAAAAAGCAAACATCAATTATTTGTATTTTTTATTTTAAAAGTACAATAAGCCCATATCTAAAATCCATTCTGTAGGGCTAGGATGTATCTCAATGTTAAGAATACTTGCCTTTCATGTGTGAGACCTTGAGTTTAATCACCGACACTGAAAATAACTGTATGGTATAATATTTGCATTTAAACATGGATATGAATGACTCATGAAAATACAGAGAAAGGTATAAGTGTCCATGTGGGCAGATTCCAATACAGCAGTTATCATCTTAATTCCACTATTACTCTTTCTTCATGCTACCTTATAACAGATATCAGACATCTGATTATTTAATATACACATATTTTGAAAGTATTTCTGAAAGGTAAGGAATATGCTGTTTTTAAAATAGTCATGAAACATTTGGCACACACAAAGCTTAGGTAGTGCTAAGTATTATTATTTACATGGCAATTGGACCTTCTCTCATAGATATCATGTTAAGAACAGTTTCCTGGAGTTAGTTTCTAAGAGAGGGTCACACACTGTGCTTGGCTGGCATTTCTTTATTCTTTTATGTACTCAGTGTTATCTTTCATTCTTTGCCTATAGCTTTAACTCTCCTATTCCCACCCTCTTTTATGCTTTTCAGGAACTCAGGCAATGCGTCAGAGCTCTGTATTGTGGGGTTTTCACTGGTCATATCCAGTCATGGTAGTTTTAAGTGTGTGTTCCTTTGATCTAGTTTACTTCCTATTCATTTTTACCTACATGCAAATATATGATTTAATTGAGGTAAAATTTGGAGAAGAATGCCTGGTAGTTTTACAGAAATTAACTGTGTCCATTAAATGCTGAGTTACTATCTATCAAAATGACTACATTGCTTTTATTTTTTTGATAGGCCGTGATCTTTGCTTACCCATGTGAATATAAAGATGAACCTACCTCGCAGTGTCTCTCTTTTGACCTTTTCATCTGCTCTTCTTTCCAAACACATTTTAGAGGATGAATAAATTAACTGATGTCATTAAATGCCACATGGTGATTCCAGCACTGGTTGACAAACTGAACCCTTGATCGTTGTTCAGAGTTCACTTCTTTTGTTTAGATTTATTCTGTCACTGTTAAAATTTTTGGCTAGCCTGGGCAGTGGCATGATAATATTCCTACATTGACATGACCTTCTCCCAGACAAATTGGCCCTGGTATAAAAAAGACTGTGTACCTTCACCATCTAACATGGGGAGATCTAGAGATAAATCAAAGTAAGCCAGGCAGATTAGATGCTAATATTGCTTTGAAGGCAGTCAGTCTAAGATTGTATTCCTTTAGATATACATTAATGGGAAAAGGATCAAGGGCCAGCTTAGACTTCTACCTATGGAAAGTTTATACTCATAAAATATCAGTGGTTTCCTGAAAATATATGGCAGGACTATGTTTCTGAAATATAAACAAAAACAACAATAACAAAAAACTATTGACCTTACAAGGAGGAAAGTGTACATTTCCTGTTGTCACTCGACCCAGCCAGTTACTCAAAGATATTCTCTGTTTCTTTCGGAAAGCTGTGACATCCTCCAAGACATTTATGTCACTGCAATATTGTTGTCTAAATTGTGGAATAGCATGATTAGACGGTCATGAATAAAATGTGCTGTCTGGGAAAAATAGCAACTTTTATATTTGAAAAATAACCTTGCCGACAATCTTATTTTTCTAAGGATAACACTGTCTAATAAGACCAAGTAATTTTCTTAACAACTGCTGGGAACTTAAAATGGGCTTTCTGTTCAGCTACAGATGACCTTGGTCTTCCAACAACAAAACAAAATTTATAATTTTGTTTTATGAGGGAAAACATCCAAAGGTTACTTCTCATTCTTCCAGAAAGGACAAAATAATACTCATGGCTTCTTGGGGCTTGTAAGGGAGAGAGGTATCTAAAAATGGTCTGTGACCCCCCCCAAGCCCTAAAGTAGGTTGGCTGAAACAAAACACAGACTGTTCCTCATACATTTGCATGACCTTGGAAGCCTGTCACTGTGTACATTTGTGAATTCTTAACTGGGGTATTTTATTAAGGACTGCAGAACCATCTACTCTTTGAGATGACTTATATCCTCTTTTAAAGTACAAGATGTATAAAATATACTAAGGTCCTTTCTGGTCCTTCTATTCTACATGAGTTTATTGGTACCCAAACACACATTCAGCAGTTAAGCTAGTCAATCTCCATTGGACTTTGTGTCAACTTGTTCTTTAGATAAATAGCCACTTTATAGGATGTCTGCAAACTCTTAAATTTCCCTAGTCTATTAAGTCAGCTTTGAGTTCATGCAGTCAGATAACCTGGTCTGCTTTTGAAACTTCTGGTTTCATGGTTCCATGATCTCATGACATTTTCTTTCCTAGCCCTATTGTCCTCACTCTGTCCTCTTCTCCCCTTCCCTCTCTCCCTCTTTTCCTCTCTTCTTCTCTCCTTCTTTTCTTCCCTCTCCCACTAATGCTCACCGTCTCCCTCACCTCACCTCATTGGATCTTCTCTTTTTGCCCGTGCAGACGTGTCTTGTCTTTTTCAAGGCTGGGAATGGAACCCAGGGCTTTGAACATTGTAGGCAAAGACTGTACCAGTATACAATGGTTATTCCTGTCCTTTCTTGTGGTTTCTTTAGCAGACTTCAGTGAAGGAACAGTCATATACATATGTGGTTAACATAAGAGCAAGAAAGTCATAACCTGTCTGTGTTTTGTTTGTGTATATATACTTGTATATGTTAATATGATTGCCAGGATAGGTTGTTTTTCAAATACACAAGTTTCTGATTATTCCCTGACACCACATTTTATTCATGAGACAGTCTAATCATGCTATTCTACAACTTCTTAAATAATGTCTCTGTGACACAGATGTCTTGGAGGATGTCACTTTTCCGAGGAAATGTCTTTACCAAGGAAAGAGGAGTGAGTGTCTTTGGATAACTGGCTGGGTGACGTTACAACAGCAATGCTGCACTCTCTTCTTTGCCAATAGTTCACCCCCCCTTAGGGAGACAATCCAGTCCCACCCAGTATTAGTTTGTTTAAGTTGGGGTTCTTGGGTGTGGCTTTCAGGTGCAGTATGGCCTCTGCTGGTCTCCCAGATCCAGAAGAGCATCTCTTATCTCCTACAGGCACTTTTCTCCCTTTCCAGTTACCTATGTGCTATTCAGCAAAGGATTGAATTACTGCACAGGAAAAAAAATTTGCCAACCCAGAATAACAGTGCTTCTGTGGTTCTGGTGTGGCTCTGGTTTTTCCTGTGCAGAAGCCACATGGGAAGGGCAGCATAGCTCTTCCTGCTTGGCTTCTGCTCCAAAGTGCTTCACATTCAAGAGCCATCTAAGCAGTTTCTAGCAGCGCAGGTGCCTCCAGCGGAGGATCCTCATCACATTCTGGATGAGGATAATAATTCGAGGGGGTTTTGGCTTAAAAAACAAACATAACAACACAACAACAACAAAAATCAGGCTATGGAAGAGCAAAACCACATACAGATTTCTAAATACATAAGCGTTGAAGATACAGATAAGGTTAAAAACTTTTGTTTTGTCATTTGGCTCCTTCATATAGGAATGTTAGGAATGTTTTTTTTTTTTTAAGTTTATATAGTCCATTGAGAAAACCTCATGTTTACCTAACTTTACCCAAAGTAAATCAATAAAAAGTATCTTGAGCACACTGTCAGTCAGGAAGGACAGCGTATTGTGAATGTTTTCAAGTATACACTGTTACTCCTCCTAATTCCTGCTAAGTGTCCACAGCAACTGGCCTGGCATCCCACCAGGGGTTTGCATTTGTGCCATGGTCCTAGGCTGTATTGGTGCTGTCTGTCTGCTTTACAAACAAGGAAAACAGTGTTTAAAACTGGGAAGAGGGGAACCATCTGCCCAGCAGTAGTTTTGTCTTAGCTTGAGCTATTCTGCAGAAAAATGTGTGTTTGCAAAAGTAGGCAGTAATGGAAAGTGCAAAACCTATGTTACAAACGAGATGTGTCTTACATTTCACATAATATAGACATTATACTACTATAAAGCTCAGGGCCGTGGCACTCAACTATAATTCCTACTACTTAGAAGGCTGAGGCAGGAGGATCCTGAACTGTAGGTCAGCCTGGGTAATGTAATGAGACCCTGTCTTAAAGTAAAATAGTTTGTCGTGTTTCAATGGTTACACTAATTTGTGATAGTGTAAATGCATTTAGTTTTTGTAATGTGGAATTTTGGTCAGAAACATGCCAGACTTGTGTAAATACTGAAATCAGAACTTAATCATATTTAAAAGAGACTCATATTTTTCTCTTAACTCATTCATCAGTTTACTTATGTAAACAAATTAAAGGGTTATAAATTCTTGGCAAGCAGCTACAATAGTGCAGGCTGTCTGTATTTACCAAATGCCTTGCAGTTATTCGGTGACTTCTAGTGCCAACCCTCTCCCATCACGTTCCCTAAGAAGCAATGAAAGTCCAGTGTGGACCACGGTGATGTTTTGCCTTTCTTTGTCCAGTGTTTGTGTACCAGTGGGCAAGACTCCAAAGAAAAGACTCTTGTAGCAAACTTCACAACAGCCCCTTGCATCTCGGTTTTGTTGCTGGGTTTATCAGAACAGTCCTCTGGGTAGGAGTCTGCAGGTCGCTGGCACAGTTGAGGCCTGGGCTTGATGCTTCTGTACATTCAGAGTGGCATCATTTCTTTCCTTTTAAGGAGGGTTGACCATAGTCAACTTCAATTATGACCATTACCTGCACATGTAATGGCAGCCAGTCAGTGAAGTTTGAAAGGACAGATGGAAAAAAGAAGGAGGGTATAGAGGTGGGTGGTACAGGGAGAAAGGAATCAAGAGAGTCTTATCATATATATGGCTAAGGACCTTCCTAGCCCCTGAATGGTGGTTTTTGGTTTGTAAAACCTATATTAAGGCAACGAAATGCCCAGCTTCCTTGGCAGTAATTAGTATCCCTGACTTACATTGCCATAACAGATACACTCTCTGGCAATAAGTTACTACTTAGTTATACTTTTTCTCCATGCATGTTATTTACTAGCTCACCGTGGGAAGTGTATTTGGGCTAAAGCATTGACAAGAACAGTCAAATCCCACTTGTCCGTGATTTATTGTTCAGATGGTCTCATCCTGTAGCTCGCACTGCTCTTGAATTCTTATTCTTACCATTTCATATACCCTCCTGCTGTGACTGTAGGTGAGCATGGGCTAGCCCAGCTAGTTTTGTTCTTAATTGTCATTCATAACACAAAGTGAAAGCTAGAACCCGCATTATGACAAACTGCTCACAAAGCAGAGGTAGGTGGGCATAATCAGTACAGACTGGGTGGGTTCTAGCTCACCTTCCGTGCAGAAAACCCTCTGTGTATTGAGATACATTCTCCCTGCAGCCCTTAGTTTAGTCTCCCAGCCCACCCTCTGTGTATTGAGATACATTCTCCCTGCAGCCATTAGTTTAGCCTCACAGGCCCCCCCCCAAAGGAAGGGTGTTCATGTGACTTGGTGTGTATGGTCCGTTCTGTCTGCTTTATTAATTTTTGGCAGCATTAACACATGGAATGTGACCTAGCAATGTATGTGTAGAAGCCAAAGAGCAAGGCTAGCACTCTGAAATGTATAGACTCCCATACCATGTTCACCCATGAAGAAAAGAGAAGCTCACAAACGTCCACAGGGTATGCATAGCCCCGTCTTTCTGGCAAGTTCTTGTGACAATGACAGCTTACTCTTGAGTTTAGCTGTTGTTTTTCTAACAGAGCAGCTGTATCCAATCAGTTCACATAGAGCATCGCCTGGGACTGAAGTGCTGCTTTACAATTTATGATGTTTTTCAGTACTCCTATGGATAAAAGTGCTAAGCTCAATCAATAGCCACAAGTGTGTGTGGTAGCTGCTACCTGATTTCCAGGAATTAGCTTATATCAAATGTCTATTAACTCCCTGTAAGGTAGTGATCTAAGATTTCTTCCCCCTGTGGAATGTGTCAGGGCTTGGTACTTTGGGATGGAATTGTAAAAGAATAATCACTTCAGGGAGAAATATTTTTAAGAGACAAAGAGGGTTTTGTTGTTGTTGTTTTAGTGTGAATTTATTTTTCTTAGTTATTTTGATAATCCTACAAGATCAGCAGGTCCATGGAATAAGGGTGATGTATCTGTCTGTCTTTGGCTTATATCATGATCTATTCGTATTGTTCATTTATAATTTAGATAGAAGCGCATCCATTTGTGGAGGATGTTGGCTTTGGTTTTAGTAAATGCCATAGGATTTGTTATGAAAGAGCCTTCCAAGTGGGCTACTCAAGTAAGGCAAAAAAAAAAAAATATCCTTATCAATCTGTTAGGGATTCGGATACCACTGGGGACTGCTCATGGATCAACTCGCTTCTGCAGGAGAGAGTAAGGTGACCGCTCACTGTGTGTGGTACATACACTTACTGCTGAAGGGGGACAGGAAGGACACCCAGGCAAACCTGTTTTCACCTGGAAGGCTGTCAGCAATTGAAAGTCTTAAAAACAAAACCTTCAACAATTAAGGCCGTTTTCTTCCTCATCAACTAAAGACAGTTGGCGTGAATTAAACATTTATATACCTATGTAAAAACAGCTTTTTATGTGAAGATTGTTTGATTAAAAATATGTTATGTGCAGAAATGTTCTTATGCTATGATTTTATGAACCAAATGATGCAAATTGCATCCCCCACACTGTAATAATGATTCTGTTAACATAGATGATAGTAAGTGGATGTTCACCAAGTTTTGGTTTGGTTTGTAGATTTCTAAAGTATACCTTTAGTGACATTTTGAGAAGACCTTTTATTGAAATAAGTAAAAAATTGTCTTAGGCCAGAAATGATGTAGCTCAGTGCTAGAACATCTTCCTACCATTTGGAAGTCCCTGGGTTAACTCTCCACACTACGCAAATCCTAGAACATCTACCTAACATGTAGAAGTCCCTGGAATCCTAGCAAATGCTTCACCAGGGAACTATACATCCCCTTTGTCAAGTTTTTAATTAATTCTCATTGTTAAATAAGAAAATTCTCACTGCTAAATAAAAACGTTGTGGTTCTTCCATACTCACCCACTAATATGTTACCTAGAATGAACAGAGTCTTTGTAAAAATTTGCCATGTTTGAGATCACTCCTGTTTTCTGAATAAGAAATTTAGGAGAGTCAGGATCCAAGCTTCTATAAGGGATTTGAATGAGATCAGTTCTTCAACTTCAAGTGGTTTTGCCTCTGTGCTCTTCCTTCTAAAAGCTGTAGTCTCCAGTGTGCCATAACCAGGAGAACAGGAAACAAGAAAGGCTATGAGAAATCAGAAACTGAATGATCAAGATGTTGACTATTCTGGTGAGAAAGAATGAAAATAAAAGAGTAGAAAAAACTGGTTCAAAATCATAGTAAAATATGCTTTGGAAACAAAGAAAAAAAGAAAAAAAAAGGAGACTAAAATGGGAAAACTATACATGGCAGGTCAAGTAAGTGGATGGAAGAACATTGATCCATGCAAGTAAATAGACTAGAAGAGATAAGAGGCAAGAGATTTAAAAATCTATGGGCATAAGTCAGTAGATGAGATAAAAACTTCATCTCAAAATAGATTTTCTTCCTGACAAAGTAGACAGAATCTTGACTGGCTTGATGCTTCCTATCCCGATTGATATCAGTGATGAACAGTAACTCTAAGCCCTGCCATGGCGTTCACAGCCATTAAAAGGAGTAGTGGCCCTGATGCTAAATGCCCTTGGGCCTCAGGACCAGGTATGTGGTTTCATTTAGTGTATGTGCTTAGTGGTCCATCATTTTTAGGGTTACTTCCATAAGACTATCAGGTTGGAGATGTAATTGTCAAGTTACCAAATGAAGATTTTTATAACCCAAAGGATAGCTTGTTTCTATGTTCCTGTTTCCAAATAGATGAATCTTATAGCAGATTGTGCATTTCTAGAGATATCAAACTGTCTCCATGTCCTCAAGAGAATGTTTGCAATAAGATACTTCATTGTCAGTTGTTTAGAGGGAACAGACACATTAAAATATAGTTACCAAAAGAAATGATTTTATCAGTAACTGCTATTAAAAATTCCTATCATTGATGTGATCTAATGCTATCACAGGTTGAGCCTTGCTAGAAAAAGAATTGTATTTAATCACAATGGTCCTTTACAGAACAAAGTGTCAAATTTCGTCCCTCCTTTTTTTTTCCCCCTTCTCCAGCCACTTCTACATCCACTACTGGGACCAGCCATCTTGTAAAGTGTGCCGAGAAGGAGAGAACTTTCTGTGTGAATGGCGGCGAATGCTTCATGGTGAAAGACCTGTCAAACCCTTCCAGATACTTGTGCAAGTAAGAAATGAATTCCTCCCTGTGACTTATGCCTGTAACTGCTTATTCCAGATGATTCTGTGTTGTGACCTGCTCCATTCCCCCTTTTTCCCATTTTGTTGCATCCTGCTAAAAAAAATGCTGATTCATTTGTGGAGGGTTTTTGAAATATTTACACCAACTGCCGTGATCACTGTCATGTCCAGAATTGGTTTTACTCTTTTCAGTGTTTGTGGGTGTTGTTTATTTTTAGTTATTGTTGGGTTTTTTGCTGTTGTTGCAGTTGTTTTTGGTTTCTTTGTTTGTTGTTTTGTTGGTGGTGGTGGTTTTTTTTTTTTTTTTTTTACTTTCATGGTATAATTTTTCTTTCCTCATGGTTTTCCTTAATAACTACTGAAAGAAATGTTCAGATATGGTAGAAGGCTGTAACATTGGATCCCTACTTCTTCACCCCTTGTATAAATTGAGCTGAGAGGTAGCAGTCTTCTTCTACCTCAGGGCTCACCTCAAGGTGAGCAGGACAAATAGAGGAAGCAGAAGAGCAGAAAGTTATCTGCTGAAGCATTTGTTATGCTTGGGATTATATTATTACCCTATAGTTACTTTTCAAAACAAACTTTGGGTTGCTCTTCCTAGTTATTAAAATAACTAGAAACTCGGGTGCATGTGTTCAGAATACATTTAGTGTGTCGCAGCATCATTGTCATAAAACATCGGGTTTGGTCAGTGCTACTGTTATAGATATGTCTAGATTGTTCCTCTCCTTCCAGTGACACAGAGGAGGAGATGTACAATTAAGAAACACCAAATTGAGCCAAGTGTGGTGGTTCACACCTTTAATCCCAGCACTAGGGAGGCAGAGGCAGACAGATCTGAGTTTGCGGTCAGCCTGGAGAGTTCTAGGTCAGCCCGGGCTACAAAGAGAAACCCTGTCTTGAAAACAAAAAACAAACAAACAAAGCCAACAACAATAAAAAGAAGTATAAATTTTATATTTTCTCCCAGCAACATAAAACTGTGGGGTTGTTTTTGGTTTGTTTTTTGTTTTGGGGGGATTTTTTTTTTGGCACAACAAATAGCTAAACCTTATAGTAAAAAAAAAAATCAATAGGATGATTAAGATACATATTTTTTTTGTTTTAAATACCAAGTCTATTGATACTTGTTCCATGTTGATTGTACGGACTTATAATTTGATTGGGATAAAATATGTTTCATATCTTGGATTGGGGCTATGGCACACTTGATAAGATGCTTTCCTAGTATTCCCGAAATCCTGGCTGCACATACATCACCCACACACTGTCTCATTAAATTTTAAGTAGTAGTGGCAGCAACTGTCTTTAATCACAGCACTAGGGGCTTCACAGGGAACTCCAAGCCAGTCTGGGAAATTCGAGACCCTCTTTAAAAAGTATGTTTATAGGAAGAAAATAGGCTCTTCAAGAAAATAGGCAGTCCCAACAGAACACATGATGTGGAAAGATGTGTAGTGGTTCTTATTGATGGAGACCATTTACAAAAGCAAATCAATTCTTAGAGTGAATCCTAGAATTCTAATCCCACTCAGCTAGGCAAGTTTTTATGTAGGAATCTCATTAAGCTTTTAAGAAGCAAGATGAAAATGGCCACGTATAAAGAAAACCAATTTGCTTCATATCTGTATTATATCACACTGTGTGTATTATTTAAAATTACTCTTAGTGCCTGTTTTTTGATCACTTCCCCCTAAGGGGACTGTGGTGCCTGGCCGCAATGGAAGAGGAAGCGCTCAGTCCTGTTGTAACTGGATGTGCTGGGGTGGGATGCTACGGAGTGGGGGGCTCCCCTTTTCTGAGAAGAAGGGGGGTAGTAGGAGGAAAGGAGCAGGAAGGTAGGACCCAGAGGAGGGGAAACAGGGGGCTACGATCCAGATGTAAAATGAATAAATAAACTTAATAAAGATAGTAAAATTACTCTTAAAGATTAGTTGTAATCATAAAAATCACTCAATTGTGTTTGCTTATAGTCAAATTTCACTTTTTAGCCTTCAGTTATTTACTATAAAAGTAGCATAAGATGAGACACCCCCCCCCCATACTTATCATGGTGAATGGGGATGGGCACATTTTGTAGCCTCCTATAAGACCTTCTTCTATCACATGAAAAAAATACGAGATGCAAAGAATTACAACCTGTAAGATGTAAGGTTCATTTACTATGCTGGGAAACATTGTGATTTTCCTCTGATCTGAGGCATAAAATATCACTGTGTTTTAGTAAATCTCCTTGAAAAAAATACTTTTAAGTTATATTTCCTTAACCACCCCCCCCTTTGAAACAACTCTACTCCCATATTATCTATGTCTTGCTATTTTATCTCTGTCGAAGAGCATCTAAATCCATTATGCTTTAATTACAATGATGAAATATAATCGTTCCTTATCATAGCCTTTGGCAAGATTTATAAGCTGCGTGAGTACATACAATAGTTTCTGCAAACCTCTAAGGAACCAGTGCAGTTATGTTCCGCATATTAACTCACCTATGCTGCAGCCCTCCCACATCCTGCACAAAACATACAACCACATGAGTGCCGTTCATCTGTTCCATTTTGGCATTGCACCAACAGCTGTGAGTTTTCTTCACCCACACACTGTCTCATTAAATTTTAAGTACTATCCAGGAAAACAAAACAAAACAAAAAAAACGCTTCCCTTTTTTTCTTGAAAAATATTAAAGTGAAAAGTTTGTTACATCTCTAGTAATTATTGAGTTAGCAAACTGAGAAGGAACACTTTGCACCCCTCAAACCAATTGGCTGGTGAATGAGACTTGTCTTCTGTTAGAAAATTATCTTTTCTTTTTCTTTCCTTCCTTCCCTTTTGTTTTAATGAGAATATTTTTAAATATTTTTTAATTATCGCTTTCCCTTTTAGAAATAAAATCTCTAATATCTCTGATTTTAGTCCCCCCCCCCATTTTTAGAGTCTAACTTGATTGATGCATCAAAATAATTCCATGCCTTCAATTAAAAATTGGAGTACTTAACATTTAGCTTACAGAATAGATGATGCATTGATAAATGCAAAACTTTTTCTGATAAAGCCATCTTATATAAAAACATCTATAATGATAAAAATAATAACAACTCAAAGTTCAAACAAAGTCACATAATATGGTGTGTCCTATGGTAATATATTGTCTGCTAAAGCACTTGAATAAAAGCAGAAAGCATAAAAAATGTTTCATTGGCTTATTGAGGTCTTGTCTATGAAGCCAGTTCATAGTTTCCATATGCCCCATCTGCCTAGAGCAAAAAACATCTCTGAAGTGCGAGCCACATTATTGAAAGTCAACTTCATCCTTGACCAAAGACATGACTCAGAAACACCACAAGCATGGAAGTTTCCAAGGAGTCTCTCTGGTCACCTAATCCACCGTTGTCTTCATGGGAGTTGAACTGGATTTTACAGCAAAGCTCTTTTGTTCGTCTGCTTAGAACAAGGTGTTCCAAATGGATTAATAATAATACAGTTAAATAGTTCTCATAGGAGAGGTTTGATGGTTACATGGATTTGCCCATGGGGACTAAGTGAGGATTTGGGCATTGATTCTCATCTTTTATATTCCTCTTCTCTCTATAGTAATTTAATATTTATTCAAGGAAAAGAATTAGTTACTATTCCAGATTATACAAAGAAGGGAGAGGAACTGATCCAGTCCCTGTCCTCTGATGCACTGTCATCATATCGTTCAAAGCAGCAAGATCATTTCTATATGAAATTGTCCAGATTCTTTCTTCACTTCCCTCGTGCCTGGTGCTCTGAGCAGTTAGTTCAGGGAGAACTGGCTTGGAAGATGTGAATGGGATGCTCTTCAACTTGAAGTTTATTTTTGCAACAGACAATACTTATAAATGTGATCTATCACCCAGTGGACAGATATAGGCTTACAGTGAGGGATTTGGATTTTAACCACCAATTTTGGTAAGCAGTCTTATGTCCTTCCAATTTCAAACCTCTGGACATTGTCTTCATTTATAACATAGAATTACTATGTCCTCCAAAAGTTTTCCCCAGGGAATCAGAAAAATTAAATGAGTTCATTTCTGCTAAAGTAGTTTTAGCTACAGCAAGACTTATTTTCTTCTCTTAAGAATGAAAGGTAAATGGTACTATTCTCTTTGTAGTCACTGAAAAAAATAGTGGCATTACTATATTTAATCCCCAATTTTTCTGTTTTTATGTGGCTTTTGTGAAGCCACCTACTAGCTCTGTAACTTTTCATATGATGGATTGTTTATATCCCTGATCACAATATTAATATATTTGATCACTAGCTTCCTTATTTTTAAAAAAAAAAAGCAAAATTAAAACTCAGAAATCAATCTACACTTAAAAGATAGGGCTTCCTTCACCCTGGAATTGTTGTGACCTTGTGTAATGTTTATACACTTGTGTAGATCATGCTGTATTTTGCTGTTAAAAGATGCAGTGTTATGTAAACAAGACTGTTGGAGATAAAGTCACAATAATGCTATTGTAACTTAAATTCAGTCAGTGAAATGTTAATATTTGCCTGTAGAACTGCTTTTTCAGTTTTTACAAACATCAGAAGAAACATAAGGCATAGTCTCTGGTCCTTAGAAGCTTAGTATGTATAAGGAAATGAAATGGCTAGGTAACTAAGCCCTGAAAGTGAACGTGGTGTTCCAAACAGCACAGTGCTGACTTTGAAGGTAATTAGACTGTAAAGGGAAAGGAAGAACTAAAATCAGAGGAGCATTTAAAAATGTAGCTCTCCTTTACAGAGTTCTAGTTTATTAGACTGCCCTTGAAGATATAGTAATCTTTTCTTTACTTTATTTATTTTTTATCAACATAAAAAATGTTTCATTATTGCATTGTTCATCCAATTTATTTTTGTCATTTTTCTTCTCCCCTCACCCCACCTGCTTCTCTCTCCTCCTTCCCTATATTCTGTTCTCCCACACCAGTAGCATCCTTACTTCCCTATATTCTGTTCTCCCACACCAGTAGCATCCTTACTTCC
>CAJQZJ010032150.1:1824752-1893968 GCA_907164525.1 Lophiomys imhausi | reverse complement strand
TACTTCCCTATATTCTGTTCTCCCACACCAGTAGCATCCTTACTTCCGTATCACATGTACTATTACTCCTGCCCCCCTTCTCTTTTCTCACCCCCTTGCTCTCATGTTCTCCACCTAGTTTTATAGCCTACACCAATCCTCGTGCCTCCTTATATACATACACACAAATATTAAAAGTTAGGATCTGAATATGTAAGATTAAAAGAAAAAGTCACAGATACTAGCTAGAGACTCCGTAACTCTTAATATTTGTGAATGTATTTAGTCTCAGACTTCCTAGAGTAGATTGAAGGAAGTCCAGCAGGAATCAATTTAGATGCAGTTCTGTCTAGAATTAGAACATTGGCTAATGTCTCTACACAGCTCACTTCCTTTGTCTTTCTTGCATCAGCTAGCAACCATGTGTGTTTATTGAGTTCCCACGAGGCAGGCCTGGGTTCATGCTGAGCATCCAGGGATGAACAAAACCACACTGACCCCTTCCTTTAGGAGGAATAGCCCATGGAAAATAATACCCATGTTTCAAGTGATGGATTTAATAATCAATTATTGATATCCTGAATACCATGTAGACATTTAGGGAGCTAAGGGTATGTTTAGTGAGAACCTTAAGGAATAAAAGACAAAGGCTTTGTAGAAGGGACAGAAAATATGAAGCCATCACCTTAAGACAGTCTGTGTTAAATAAGATACACTGTTTTAAAATATTTGTATTGAATAATTTAAAAGAAACCATTTAGAAGCCTCATCAGAAAATAGGTCTGTTAGCATAGAGGGAATGAGGAAGTGCCTTAGGGCCTTTTAACTGAAGTAAGAGTATCCCCCAGAGAAAAACACAGAGGACAAATGAGCAGCCAGTATGTCATGTGTCACTGTAGCATGGTAAGGTACAGGATGTGTTGATCCCATATCTATTGAAGTTGTTTGTTTGCCTTAAGGATGCATCTTGTTGGATAAACATTAGTCAGGGTTTTAGTCTGTGGGTGAGCATTTCACTAAAAGCAGTACAGAGTCAATCTTAGGTAAGGCCCAAGGCTCACACAAGGAAATGTGTTCCTAAGCACTGCCACATTCACTATTAGTGTGGAAACACAACATTTGAAAGCCAGGGCAATATAGGAGTTTTTTTGCGTGTGCTTTTCCTGAGTAGTTACTCATGAGCCCTATGAGGCCACTATATGTCTTCTGTTATCTCATGGATTGGAAGGTTGTCCCAGGGTCATAATAAAAGAAGGGCAAGGCACATACCCACTGACCAGTAATGGGAGGTATATGCTAGATCTGAAAGAAACATTATTGGAACATTTTCTATTTAGTATTTTCTGTAATGATGGTAAGGAGGTCATCTCTTGAGGAAATGAATGGCTTTTGCAGATGATACTGTAAGGAACACTAAAACACAAATTAGAAAAACATATATAAGCCTCAAGTAATTACACTTAAAGGCTGATAACAGAATAAGATTCATCTTAGAAAAATGCAGACTAATACTAACAATACACTTGGGAAAATATAATCTACAGGGCAGATACTCAGCCAGTGAGTAGGCGAGCTCTGGCCAGAATACCAGGCCAGCTACGGGGTGAGAAAAGTCTATGTTTGCATTGTGATACTGTAGAAAAGCAATGCAGAAGTCTGAGTGCTGAATCCATGGGCAACTCAGGTTTCCAGAGTGACAGCAGGAGGCTTTTACATCTAGCACAAACTAGCTAGTATTCCCTAGAATGCGTTTGTTGACATTTTCATGACTCGATATTTGTAAATATCAACACCAAGTAGATAAGTTCACACGTTTTACAGTGTAGAAGGAAATGCCATGATTAGCATTGAAGAACAGAAAGACACGATATTCTTTCTGACAGGGTATTTTAAAAACTGGCCAAATGTTTCATTGTGGAATGGTGACTTAGGCGGGAGAACACTAGCTGTGGGCTTTCTTCCCTGTAGTGTTCTCAAGGGACAAAGATGAAACCATGAAACAAAGGAAAAGGCCTACAAATGGCTTACAACCTCACTGGAATTAATAAGTGGTTTATAAAATTAGCCAACCCTATAGAACCAGATCTTTCTTGGGAATTTGTAAATATCTTTGAATATGTCTAGAGTTGTCCATAAACTGATTCTCAAAGCACATATGCCCACGAATGAACCTTAGTAAGTGCATCAGGTCATTCATGGAGTATTGTCAAAATTAAAATGTTTTTTTTATAAAGATTCAACTATGTGTATTAATTTAATTAAGCTGAGTGAATTATAATTGCCAGGGCTCCTGATTTGAAATATTATAGAAAATTGTTAGGGATTGCTAATTGGCTGAAAGAAGAGTTGTGTACCATACAGTCAAAGTAAAACCTTGGACCTCACATGTAAGAACATGACTACAATAATCATACCTGGACTCTAAGCTAATTCAACATTAGACATTCCTTAGCTGGAATTTATCTTAACATAAACTTAAAAATGAAACGATTTCATCAGGCACTATGTAAAACTAAGAACACAGAGTATTAAAATGAATGCATTTTAAGGATAATATAATTTTGAAAAAGTAGTTGTTTTGTTTTTTTGGAGGGTTTGTTTGTTTGTTTTTTGCTGCTGTTAGACAAAAGTCTTGATTAGTACACAGCTCTGCTTTATTGAATCCTAAGTAAACTGGCATGACATATCAAAATTTAACTTTCATATAATAGGCTTTCTCTTAAATAATCATAGCTCTTTCTCTTTAACGTGACAAATAGCATTAAAGGTTTCTACTTCGGACAGGAAATCCCCAGGTACTGGTAATTCCTATTAAAACTTATTTTGAAGTCCACAGAGGAAATTCTATTTTAAACTAGAAAGGTAAAAAGTAGAGTTAAGATTAATTAGCTTGTTTTCCATGTTTTCTAAGATATCGCCAGACTGACCTCCATAGTGGTTGTATAAGCCTGCACTCCCACCAGCAATGGAGGAGGGTTCCCCTTTCTCCACAACCTCGCCAGCATGTGCTGTCATTTGAGCTTTTGATCTTAGCCATTCTGACAGGTGTGAGATGGAATCTCAGAGTCATCTTGAGTTGCATTTCTCTGATGATTAAGGATGTTGAGCACTTCTTCAAGTGTCTCTCAGACATTAGGGATTCCTCCTTTGTAAATTCTCTGTTTAGCTCTGTTCCCCATTTTTTGATTGGATTATTTGCTTTCTTGGCATTTAATTTCTTGAGTTCTTTGTAAATTTTGGAATTAGCCCTCTGTAAGATGTGGGGTTGGTGAAGATTTTTTTTCCCAGTCTGTAGGCTGCCGTTTTGTTCGAATGACAGTGTCTTTTGCCTTACAGAAGCTCTTCAATTTCATAAGGTCCCATTTATTGATTGTTGGTCTTAGATCCTGAACTGTTGGTGTTCTGCTCAGGAAGTTGTCACCACTGCCAATGAATTCGAGGCTTTTCCTCACTTTCTCGTCTAGTAGATTTAGTGTGTCCAGCCTTATGTTAAGGTCTTTGATCCACTTGGACTTAAGTTTTGTGCAAAGTGATAAGTATGGGTCTAATTTCATTCTTTTCCATGTCGACATCCAGTTGGACCAGCACCATTTGTTGAAGATGCTGACCTTTTTCCATTGTGTGGTTTTGGCTTCTTTATCAAAGATTGTGTGACCATAGGTGTGTGGGTTCATTTCTGGGTCTTCAATTTGTTTCCATTGATCTACTGGTGTGTTTCTATACCAGTACCATGCTGTTTTTACTACTATTGCTCTGTAGTACAGCTTGAAATCTGGGATGGTGATGCCTCCAAATGTTTTTCTATTGTACAGGTTTGATTTAGCTATTCTGGGTTTTTTGTTATTCCATATGAAGTTGAGAATTGCTTTTTCCAGGTCTATAAAGAATCGTGAGCCGGGTGGTGGTGGCGCACGCCTTTAATCCCAGCACTTGGGAGGCAGAGGCAGGCGGATCTTTGTGAGTTCGAGGCCAGCCTGGTCTACAAAGTGAGTCCAGGACAGCCAGGTCTACACAGAGAAACCCTGTCTCAAAAAACCAAAAAAAAAAAAAAAGAATCATGGTGGTATTTTGATAGGAATTGCATTGAATCTGTGTATTGCTTTTGTCAGGATGGCCATTTTTATTATGTTGATCCTACCTATCCATGAGCATGGGAGATCTTTCCATCTTCTGATGTCCTCTTCTATTTCCTTCTTCAAGGACTTGAAGTCTTTTGTCATACAGGTCTTTCACATCAGTTTACATGTAGAAGTTTTTGGTGTGCAGTTCTCTATCAAACACTGAGGTTAGAATTAGACATCATCCAGCCTCTAGGGTTGGGCAATATAGATACAGAGTCCTACAATAGGATCACCATTCACATTCATCTCCACACAGTTAGCACAGTTAAAGAGGTCTGGACCAGCATGGGGCAAGGCACAATGAAAGGACCAGAGAAGGAGTCCCTCAGAGAGAAAGGAGGTCCAGTCAGTTGATATTAAATTGGAAGAGGGATGCACAGGTAGAGAAAAGCTGAATTTTCAATCCATTAAGAGTAACTGTATCTTCCCAATGTCCAGTTTATACATATTTGGCCCCTGACTTTAACATTCTACTATCTAACCATCTCCATGAGTTTAAAGGTCTATATGTGACTCAACATTCATACTAACTTGCAACACACTTTTAAGAGTATCTTCTTAGATCTATAACACCCTCTTGATTCCTAAACAACTCAAAATTTAACTATGAGACTCTAGCTGTCTATTCTTCAACCACCTCAGAGACCTGAGAGGGATAAATATATCTGCTTATATAGGAAGTGCAGGGCCTGCAGCTTCCAAAACTAAGAAATGACATACCAGTGACTGGACATTGGGAAGGTATACTGGGCCATTTAACTCTCATAAATGTGGCATATTTATATCTGTTGTTTTGTATAGTATTTACTGTTATAAGAGAATGAACCATCTGTTGGACTGAAAGGGGAAACTTCTTGGGGGGAAGAGGGTGGATGGGCGGGATAGGAAGGGGGAATAGGGAAGGGTTTGTGACTGAGATGTAACTTGAAGAAAAAAAATAAAGTATTTTAAAAAACAGAGTAACTGTATCTAGAACAGAGATCATTATGCTACAGTTTTACTGGACCAAATATTCTATATGATCACATACTAGAGATAACTCAACATCCCACAATGATGGTCTCCTAGGATACACAGGAGATTACTAGTAATTAGAAAATGGATAGGAAAGGTTTTTTTTAAAACTCATTTGTATAATTGGCACATGACCTTTAATCACAGATCTGGCATTTAAGATGCCTAAATTATAATTTCCTAATAAATGCCTTCCTTCTTTCAAGTAACACTTGATTCCTTAGCTATTTATTCATTTCATAATCTTTTTTACAGACTAATGTTTTATTCTCACAATATCTCAAAGCAGCAGTTACAATGCAAAATAGAAAACATATTTCCTAACAAATTCAAAACTTTGTTTAGACAATCCATTTAGTCTCATTCATTTAGAGAATTTAATTATTTCAAGTGAACTTTTAAGAGATTAATATTCTCAAGTCAGTCAAGGAGGAAGTAGAAGGGCTGTGTAGACAAAATTCATGTATAAAATCCCTCCCAAATAAAAGCTAATATAAAAGAGTCTGCTTCTCTTATTCTCTTATGATTATTTTTGCACTATACAGCATAAACAATATAATTTTGTTTGCTTATGGGGCAAGAATATTTTCAGAGAGAGAGGGAGTAGGAGAGAGAGGAGGATAGAAAGATACAAGAGAATTATCATTAAAAAACCCATTGAAACCGAGGAATAAGAGAGGCTGTTGGATTTCTCAGTCAAAACTAAGTGATACAATCCCAACACAAGCCTTAAACTGTATTTCACAAATACAGACAAAATTGCAACCCACATAAGCAACTGCCTACAGTGTTTTTCTTGGGTAGGTAGCAGCAAACATGTTTACCTGAAATGGGGCATTACTTTTCTTAGGTGTGACCACAGAGGTCAATGCATCAAGCAGAGATCTTAATGGTTAGTACAGGACTTAAGGACTTGTCAATGTCCACTGGAGAACGGACTATTTCAGTGATGCTACAAGTAAGGTCACTTTCTAAAATTATACTAAATTATAAAATAACCCACTATTTTATTATAATAATAATTAAAAAGTAATCTATGGCTGGGTGTGGTGCTACACATCTTTCATCCCAGAGGCCTTCTGATCGGTGTGAATTCAAGGTCAGCTTGGTCTACATAGTAAGTTCCAGGCCAACTATGGGCTGCAGAAACACGTCGAAAAACAAAAGAAAAAAAATTTTTTAAAGAAGTCCATGAGCATAATCTAGCAGATAGATCTAATGCAAAGTTACAATGACTTGCCTTAATTACAGCTGCCTCCAGTTTACATCCATTAGGTTGTCACTGATGCAAATGCTTATATACATAAATTTGCAAAGGTGAGTGCTCCGTTTTCATATGCCTCCATAAATTTTTCCTAGTATTGAGATCATTTACAAGTAAATAGAGTAAACCAATCTACACTTACTAAAAACAAAACAAAACAAAAACAAATACAGATAAAATTATTGCTACATCTCAAGGAAAGAAAATCATAATTGATTTTTTTTTTTTTTTTTGGTTTTTCGAGACAGGGTTTCTCTGTGTATCCTTGGCTGTCCTGGACTCACTTTGTAGACCAGGCTGGCCTCGAACTCACAAAGATCCGCCTGCCTCTGCCTCCCAAGTGCTGGGATTAAAGGTGTGCGCCACCACCGCCCGGCAAATAACACTAAATGGTGTATTTTAAGATTTTTAGATTGACAAAAATATATATTTCCTTTTTTGTTTATTTTTTATTTTTAGTTTTTTAGTTTTTTGTTTTTTTCTTGTTTTTTTTTATAATTTATTTTTTATTTCTTCAAGTTACATCTCAATCACAATCCCCTCCCTACTTCCCCCTCCAGTCCTACCACCCTCTTCCCACTCAACCCCCATCCTCTTCCCTTTTTGTTTTAAGTTTAAGGTATATCTTTTCCCCCCAACAGCTCCCCCTTTTAAGTCCAACAAATGGTTCTTTCTCTTATAACAATAAATACAACACAAAATAACAGAAATAAATAGGCCACAATTATGAGAGTTATATGGCTTAACATACATTCCCAATGTCCAGTCCATATGTATTTGGCACCTGTCATGTCATAATCTTTAAATATGAGCAGCATGAACAGATCTTACCCTCAGGTGGATCCTCCTTTTCCAACTCTCTCTCTCTCTCTCTCTCTCTCTCTCTCTCCTTCTCTCTCCCTGTCTCTCTCCTTCTTTTGCTCTCTCACACACACATACACACACAGAGAATTCATATTCATATTATGCCACATTAATTATAGAAAACATATAGATTATGATATGCTCAGTATGAGATTTTTTTATTTTTATTCTAAAAAAAAAGCAAACATATAGAATGAGATGGTCACTGTGGAATGTATCTGTAATTCTAGAATCAAGTACAGAGATGCCTTCTGGGATTATGGTCTCTATCTCATGAGCAAACAAAAATTTATTTTCTTCAGAAGTGGTTTAATCAAATAAGGTACATGGAGTATTTTTTAAAAATAATCTAGGCATTCTTATTGAAGCATTTAAGATGGCCTCTTTATAGAACTACTCCACTCCTATCTTATAGGTCAGTTCTTAAATACTGTCCTAGGTAAATCTTTCTCTAATTCCTCCGACCAAGGACTATCAGCAAAATAATCAGTTTATCCAAGTGTTTTTGGAGACTTCAATGGAACCATCTAGATGCATTTATTTATTATGTATATTTATTGATATTCCCTTTTTAAGATTTATTTTTACAAGTATGTGTATGTGTGGGTGGGGAATATGTACACATGAGTACAGTTGGAGGCCTGTGGAGGCCAGAAGACAGCATCAGATTCTCTGACCTGAAGCTGCAGGTAGTTGTTAAGTTGTCTGCTGTGGCCGCTGGGAACTGAAATTGGTCCAATGAAGAACACTGTGCACTCTTAACTGCTGACTCATCTCTCTGCCCTATTGATATTATTCTTAATGATCACAATTACAAATTACAAGTACTCACTCATGTTATATAAGAATTTCTGGCACTGCTACTATTTTTGTAGCTTCATGCAATAAGAAAATTCATATATCAAATTACTTGAGGGCAATTTTTTTTCCAATTGAGTTTGGCCTGAAAGTTAAAAAAAAAAAAAATCACTCTTAGGTTAGTATAACTAGTAGATTTATTCACATATTTAAAACCAAAATGATAGTGTTCTGTCTTATTTGCTTTAGGAACAAAAGGTATATAAAATCACTAAGTTAGTACTGATGGAGCAAATTATGTTAACTAGGTAGTTTTGTGACAGCTATGATGAACTATATGACTATGGGTGTTGAATATTGAATTGTGAATTTTTACCTATAAGTATATTTGCTTTCTATAACTCTCCAGTACTTGGTTATTAGGACATGATATTAGGTAAATCACCCAATATAAAGAACTTTAGATACTAGATTAACACAACATAAACAGTAAAGGACTATCATGTCTAAGCATGGCTTCATTGTATGGTCTTATGAACAAAAGTTTATCAAGAGCCTTGCATTTTGTCAAGTAAATTGATGTGAGAAAATAAAATATAACTTTTTACATAAGTTCAGAATATTCAGCCATAAGCATAAGTGTCGTGCCATATGTACTTCTGAATAACAATAACTTTTAATTTCAAAAGCATATTTTTCTTTTAATGGAGGTAGTTGGATGAATGAAATTATACCAATAAAATTCTACTCTGATTCTTTCAATAATGTTAAAAATAAGGCTGAATTTGTAATATCTTAGGAGAAAAAAAGAAAGAGGAATTGTCATTTTCTCACCAGTAACCACAAGAGAATAAAAGTGACTTGTTTTGTTTAAATGTTTCTGCCTACAATTTAGCGAACAGCTATGAAATGACTAGAAATCTCAGTGTCTGTACAATAAAATAAAAGAATTAATGTCTCTGCTAACAGAAGAAGTAAGCGGAACTACTAAAGTTAATGTCAACTCCGGTGTTTCAACACAGTGAGCTTAGCACTCAGGGCAATGCAGGATGAGAGCAGCCCCTGTCTCGCCACCCCATTCAGCTTGCAGCCTCTCTCTAGTTAAATTTCAGTAACTAATCTTCTGAAGACAGAAGAAACCAACAAAGTCAGTAAGACGCAGTCTTACCTACTGATTGGTGGGACTGAGTCTCTCAGCGTTGTGTCTTTTCTTTTCTGTGTTGTTCAGCACCTATGTCATTTTTAGGACTCCATATTCCATGGGAGGAAAGGTACCAAGCTGAAAAGAAAGTTCAGTGTCTTGAGCGTTCGATTGCTTATCACCTTTCTGCCCTCTAGGTGCCAACCTGGATTCACTGGAGCAAGATGTACTGAGAATGTGCCCATGAAAGTCCAAACCCAAGAAAGTATGTTCAAATAATCTGAAATCTGCTTTCTCCCCGAGCTCGAGCAACAGTCGCAAGCACTTGGTGCTTTTACAACTCAGTTGTAACTGATTCCCTCTGTTCGAATCATGGCTTCTCCACTCAGGGTGGCAATCCATTTACTGCAGTCTCAGTTTTCTGTTATCTACTTAGGTTCCAAAGTTACAATGTGAAAGAATGGCCAGTCAGATTCCCCTATAGTTCTGGGAGTTGGAGCAGTGAACCAACCCCAAATCATTTTCTACCAACTTCTTTGACTGGATGAATAAAAACGTCACATCTGTTTTGTGACTTCTTTGGATGAAGCCAGTTACAAAGAGTCCAAGACTCTCACTGTCATACAAGGCTGTGAACTGCATTTTGTCCAAATTTTGAAGCACCAGGGAGATGTCAGAGTATGAAAGCCGTGATTAGGACAAAGCGTCGGTTCCTGAGGGTGAACTCGCCAAGTTCAATTATTGACACTGCAGGTGCTTCTCTCTAGCGTATATTCACCTCTTCTCTTTTTCTCTGTTTTTTCTACCATTGTTTTTTTTGTTTCTTCTCTCAGGTGCCCAAATGAGTTTACTGGTGATCGTTGCCAAAACTACGTAATGGCCAGCTTCTACAGTACGTCCACTCCCTTTCTGTCTCTGCCTGAGTAGGAGCATGCGCAGTCGGTGTTGCTCCGTCTCCCCTCAGAGTCACCTAGCCCTAGAGCGTTCTACCAGGTCTAATACTGACTGCCTCTGCCTGTCGCATGAGAACATTAACAAAGCCATGGTGTTACTCCCTCTGTTTGTGACTAGTCTGCTCTGAGTTACTAATAGGTGTGTGGGGCTCCAGATGTTTCTGGAATTGATACTGCATAATGTGATACAGATTGATAGCTGTTGCAACTGTATAAATAAAGAAGTTAATTCTGTGTTATCGGGAATAAATTCAGCAGTTTCTATGTGCAACACAACTCTTAACAGATAGCCACCATCAAGGAGCAAAATAATAATAAAGACATTTCAAACCGGCACTTGTATTGATAAAATAAAACCATTCCACCAAACATCTTCTGTATCCAATGTCAACATCCTGAAAAGGCTGTTGTTAGACTGTAACCACTATACACTTGAAATGATGGTAAGTTAATTTTGGCTCATAGTGTGTTGTTCATAACAAATAAACATCACAAAAAGGGTTCAGATGTTTTTCTTCACTAACCAGATTTCATATCTAGGCATAAAGACAAACAAACAAAACACTACTAGGTAGGAAAATTAAAAACAAATATTTCCAGCAAAGAAAATATTCAGGCTTATATTTATGCTTCTTGAGAAATAAGCAGTTCAGAATGAGTTTAAATAATCATCATTCCCTCAGTGTTTCTTAATGTGAATGTTCATGTTATCTTTAAAGGTAATCTTAAGAGGAAATAGCTATTATTATCTTGAAAACTAATATTTCAAAACATAGTAATTCAAATCTAGAATAGATATGTGAATGTTTAGTGTAGTACTGACAGGGTACATGGATGTCTGTGAGATCACAATGTTTTAAGCATCATTCCTAAACTATTCACTCCACACTGTAGCTAGTGTTTGTCCCAATCCTGTGAACTGGGATTGGTTCTGAATCCTTCAGAAGTTTATATTTGCTTATATCCCAGTTAACCGTTTAGATCAGGAGTTGGTAAGATTTCCCTATAAAGGTTCAGACAGCAAATATTTTAAAGTTTGATGATTTACAGCTAAACTCCCTTTTAGTTTGAAGACAGTCATAGACAATGAATAAACTGAAGGATCAGCCTGTGTTCCACTAAATCTTTATTTACAACTGTTAGCACCAGGCTGTCAAACTATCATTGAGAATATTTTACATAGCTCACTGTAGTTTCCACTCTTGAAACATTAAACATAATCACACAAGCTAGTCATTTGGTGTGCAAAAGAATGAGACATTTTTCCCTTGGTTCTGATTCATGAAACAAATAAAAATCTGCTAATAGTCATAAGATGTCAACACTTGGGAGGCAGAAGCTGGTCAATCTCTATGAATTAGAGGCCAGCCAGAGTTACATAGTGAGACCTTGTCTCAAAAAATAAAAAATAAAAGATTCATAGATGTTATCAGAATAATAGTCATGTATTTAGCAAGATGATATTTATATACCGGCATAGACTATGTTATCGATGATTGTCCTATAAACTATAATTTTCCTTGTTAAAAACAAGTAAATTGGCATTGCTAAATTTTGAAATATTCACTGTATTAACAAATATTTAAATAATAGCATTTGTCAGACATTTTCTTTTCTCGGCTATGTTTTTTTAAGTAAATAGGGTGGAAAGTAAAAATAGAAGGGAAAATAGAATTTTATTTAATGAATTAAAGATATTTTTTTGAATTGTGTGTTTGTATTCAGGGTAGCATAGATTTAGAAAGCCCATTCTTTAGAATTTAATGAAAAGAGATATGTTATTCTATGTAAGGTGTCAGATAGCTAGAGATGTGTTGTACATTGAGGGGAAGGATGGCTCACTAGATAAAGGCAAGCATTAAAAATGCAAATATTTCTCAGAACAACAGCTCAGTTAACCCTCTCACTGGTAACCAACAAAAAATATTCTCATTCACCTTTTAGCTATTTTCCCAGTTATTTGACATTATTTAAAAATAGCCACTCTGTCTGAAGTCCAGCATGGGCCTCCTTAAATACATCCTTTAGCAAGCATTCAGTGACACTTTTGGAAGACATACAGGAAATTAGCATTCATGTTTAACTTGATTTAACAAGGACTGATGAGAAACTCGGTGAAGAAGCCAGTATGTAATGGCTGCATTATTAATGCCACATGTCTGGAGGAGCAAGCATCTCCAATCAGACACCATTTTCCAAAATCATCTTGCCCAGAGTTCATTTTCTAATCTCTGTGTCTGAAGTTCTCAGTTTTGTATCTCAAATAGAAGACAGGAAGATAAGGAAATAAGTTTTGTTACTCCATGTTCAAGTAACAGTGAAAGCTGAATGAAAATCTAGAGGGTATTCCCACAAAGGTCACTTGAAAATGTAGTTGTTTACAGGCACACCGTCAGAGACACCATAGCAGAAGATAGACTTTAAGAAGATAGACTCCTTCCCTAAACAAAGATTTAAAATTTACTAAACCATATTTACAGTTGAGTAATAACATTTCAAAGAGAATATATAGTACTTCAAAGTGTTTAAAACATGACTTACATTATTAAGATTAGATAGTCAGTATGATTGGCATATCCTATAGAAAACTGATTGACCTGAAAACGCTGATTTAAATTATGAGGGAAAGTGGGATGGTTTGTGATGGCCATTTATCTTAAAATCTAACACACTGAATTTTGTAGGAAAATATCGAAAATATCACCCACTTTAATCAGCCTTAAATCTAACCTAGTTAATAAAGTTGTCATATTGTAATCACTGGCCTGTGGTGGTGTGTGTGTGCAGAGAGCTACTCAATGTGAGCAGACTTTGTGGAAGAAAAGAGAAAATACATCCACACCTCCAGTACCTGGAGAGAACATGGGGCAAGTATGCCAGCTGGAAAGTCATGGGAACTAAATATAGAACAGCTCACATTGTAGGTTGTTTTGAAAGGGAACTTTAGAACTTGAGGCATATTCTCAAAATGAGTGAACTTAATCTTAAAAGTACTTTTGAGTCATAGATTGTTAGGAACAAAAGTTATTTCATTGATCTCTAAATGTTTTAAGAGCCTGTTAAGACAATGTACTTATCAAACATGTATGTTGCTAACATTAGAATAAAGTACACTCCACATATGGCAGAATCGTCATAAATTTCAACTGAGTATAAGATTTTGCTTTGTGTGTGTGTATGTGTGTGTGTGTGTGTGTGTGTGTGTGTGTGTGCATGTGTGTGCTCTTCACATGGAAACTGGGGAACAGGGCAAAAGTCTATTATATTTCAAAAGGTTTAGTAACAGTGCAGATTGTGAAAAAAATAGCACCTACATTTGTAAAGGTAAGTCTGAAATCAAAATCATGGCACTAAATTCATTCCTTCTAGAACTGGCCTTAGTGGACCTTTTTAGAAAACCCCGGAGACTGCAGAAAATCAGGACTGCATGCCTTTGAGATTATTTGCATAAACAACCCCAAAGATGTTAAAAATATCATCCCAAATGCTGTGAAAGTTCAACAGAAACCACAGTTGCAATGACTATAAAGATATTTTGATGAAAGAAAGTTATTTTATTGCTCTCCTCTTTAATGCAGTTGAAAATTTAAATTAACCTCCAGGTTAATCAGTTTTCGTCAAGTAATTATAAAATCCTAACACAGAGGATTAGCAAGTCAATATTTAATAGTTTCTGGAGACTCTTAGATTTAAATTAATTTTTTATATTGCTATGGTCCTGGCAGGAAATCACATGTAGAAAAGGAAACTCAATTGTTTACAGTAACCTTTGTGTTTGTGAATTATTAATTGAATTTGAAGAATGTAGTGGCTAGCCAGAAACTCAATAGAACCATGTGTTACATAATGAGCTAACACCAGCATTAGATTAAATAAAGCAGAGAGAAAGAATTTCTTCACATAATAGAAAGTTTGCTTATTCGGCTTCTTTTTTTGGATGTAAAGTGAAAAAGATGGAGCTACCAATATCAAAAGTACAAGAGAGCATCTTGCTCTGGGTCTGAATGACTGATGCATGTGTCCTCCACTTGTTTCCTTGTTAGGGCTCACAGCCAAAAGAGATTCCCGTTTTAAGTACCAATTTCCCATTGAATTATTCAAAATTGGAGCTGCCTGATATGAATGACTTCCCTTGGAATGAAATTATAGTTAGGCTCCCAGGCTTACCTATAAAACCATAAATGCAGTAATATGTATGCATGAGCATGCTACTAATTTTATTGAAGACTTAACCAAGCGTTCTATGCAACTAATACAAATCATTAGAGATGTTCGCATAGGCATGGAATCATTCTTTAAAAAGGATTTTTTTAATAGATACGTCTTGATTTTTAACCCTTAAATTATTAGTGACTTCTAGGAGGAAAAAGCAAGAGACAGAGAAGCCTCTAGATCCCAGAAAATTGAAAATTGGATCACAACCTAGTGAAAGAAACGAGGAAAGAAATGTATTATCAATTTCCTTAGAAACTAAATTTTTTCACTTTGATGCCTTAAAGTTTATATGGAAAAAAATGAGAAAAATATGTGGGTCTGACAAATTGTACAGAGGCAAGAGAAATTCATTTGTATTTGAATAGATTCTATCATTATGAATATCTTTTACAACTGAATTAACTCTAAGACTTCTGCTTAATTTATGAAGCATTCAGATTACTTGTCAGATCATACTAGACCAAAATCAGAAGTCTGTATAGGTCATGCCTCCCATTTTCAAGATGCATTTTTATTTGGGAAGGATTGTTTCTTGAAGTGACTGCAAAACTGTCAAGTCGATAGATCCTAGGAGAATTCAGAATTTCCCTACATAAAATTACTCAAAATAACCCTGAGTGTACTGATTGTCCCATGGCGCATCTCCAGATGTGTCTGTTTCCCAGAATACTGAATCCTCTGTTCTGGGTCACAATAGTTCATCCTGTAGGATCACCAATGAACATATACATCATGAATTTTCTCAGTAAGAGATAAACCTGACCAGAGTTACTAATCAGGCTCAGTGGGAGAGGAAGGATCTGAACCAGGATGAATCTCCCACTCTTCATCTCTGTAAGGGCTGCTTTCTCCATGCCCTGACATGGATTTCTAAAAGCTGCATTCCTCCACCATGTACAGCAAGCTTAAGGACTGTCTGATTATATTTGTGAATTGCCCTGGTCTTTTCCGAATCTGTTAAGAGAAGGAAATACAGACTTCAGTTTCTTATTCCCTCCCCTCCCTTCATCCTCTCCATAGATGAAGTTTGCCTGTCAGTTTTTGTTGCAAGAAGGAAAAGTACCCTTCTGGGAGATTTTTTTCCTTACCTCTCCGCTGCCCCCTCATTTCCCCCATTTTAAACTGTGAAGGCTTTGTAGAGAGTGGCAGAAACACTGAGCTCACACTGGTTATCCTCCTTCCCTGGGTGGTGAGGAAGTTTTGTTGGTACCTGTACCCAGTGGAATTCAGCACTGGGGAAAACTGATTTAATTACCTGTAACTAATAGTTTGCAAAAGCAGTAAATTAAAGACCCCAGAAACTGTATCTCCACATACACACTTGATATTTTTTCAACCTAAAAAAAAAACCAAAAACCTGAGGTTTCAAGTTGCCCAATACTATGCAGAAATTATATGAAAAACTGGAAACAACCTTTCTCATATTTCTAGGTAGAAGCTTTTGTTGCTTTCTGTGAATGAGTCAAACAATACGTGTAGTGAAGGAAGTGGAAAGTTAAGTAACGGAGGTATAACTTTTAAAACTAATACTAAAGTATAACTACTCACCATCAAGGAAAAGTAAATCCAATATGGTAAAAATTTCAAGCCAGATTTCTGTTATCTTAGCTTCTACTCCTGTCTCTGCCACTGGGTGCCTTAAGTTTAAAAAAAAAATCAGTGATAACAACAACAAACCACTTTAGAACTTCATTTAAAAACAAATCAACTCATTCCAAATGCTTTTTCTGGTTATATAAAAAAAACTTCTTTTCTGAAATTATGAATTCATTATGGTTCAGCTCCTAACCTCCCTCAGTAGATGCTTTTAAAGATTACTAAAGACTCTGGGCTGGTGCTTTCACACTGGTGGGCTCGGGCATTCCTGAGCATGCTTCCTTAACACCCACTGCCTGTCCTATTCATCGTGCACGCACAGAGAGCTGTCATAGTCATGTGTAATTTGTTTTGGAGTGTGGTGTATTGCTCTTTTCTGAAACTTTTTTCCTTTCTTCTTTTTTTTTTTTCTGCATTGGCAGAGCATCTTGGGATTGAATTTATGGGTATGGACCAATCATCATTCCTTTTACCCTGCAGAATGTAGAACCTCTGAACTGAACTCTTTTTGCCCTTCCTACTCTTACTTTTCAGTTCCTAACTAATTTCTTTTTTCTTTAGAAGGGATCATACAGCTATAACATTGGTTTTTCTGCTTTCAACCTATGAGTAGTTTATTGGAAATGGTATGGAGTGCAGCAGTTTTCAAATTTCCAAGCCTACCTTCACTTAAAGATTAAAATCTCCCTCCTGCTGCAACTTGTCATAGACTCCACATTGGGTTACTCACTGATTGGACCATGCTGTTACTTAAAAGCTGGGTAAGTTGCAGCGGTGCCTAGGCTACAGGAGAAATAAAACCAGAGGCCAGCGAACAAGAAGTTTTAAGTACATCCACATAAAAGATAGCCCGATGGGAGTTTCACACATAACATACAGTTCATCTCTTGAACGTGGCAGCATAGAAGTGTCTTACACTGCAGTAGTCTTACATTCAAGGAGTTGCATCAAGTCTGACTCTAGTCAACTTCACTTGTTTATAAGCAAGGAAATAGAAAGCAGACAATGTTATTTTAGGTGGACATTCCAGTGCTGATGGAATTAAATCACAAGGTTAAGGTGGCCCAGACAAATCATCTTATAGAAAACTTCATACTATAAGTGTCAAACAAAGCCTCCAAAGGCAGATGAAATGTAGGCATATTCCAAAAGAGCTTTCATCCAGACAATTAGATAAAGGAGCCAGTCTTGGAAGGAGCAGGACATTGCTACCTTCTCTGGTCTCTGGCAATATGTGAAAGCTGTCTGAAAGGCTGGAATGGGTTCTTGGGTCAACAGCACCATGTTCTGATTAACAAACTGTCTGCTCCCTTTGCAGCTGATTTGGTGACATGCAGCAAGGGCATTCCATAGATGCTGTCTCCTTTTGGCTGATAACATCATCTACTCAGAAACATCACTGATGACACTTGAGACAGTAGCCAGCTCTCTCAGGTACAGGGAGAGAAGTTTAATTACCATCCCTCCAAGAAAAATAAAAATTTAAAAAGAAAATAATTTATCTGATAGGAAAAAATGCTCACATTTGTGTGAATGGGCTTTTTTACATAAAAAAATATCCCTAGTTTGAAGAACATAAAGAGGTCATGGATATCACTCTTATTATAGGAAGGATCCCTTTGCCGGAAATCACAGTACTGGCCTTTCTTTCAGGAAGCTGAATAGCTGAACCCTTAGAACTACCTTTGTCACTAGCAGAATCTTCCCACTCAGAGCTTTATGGTCTGCCTATAGAATTTACTAATTTTATTTATGAACAATGGAGTCAAATAGTTATAGTGATGTAAGACTAATCACTATGTAACTGCTCCCCCAGCTCTTCTCCTAGTTCATAAGAACGATGTACTGTTACACACACATCTTCAAGTCTCCAGAGAGTGTAGGTCCAGTCCACTATATCCTGAAATAACTCCCGACCTTAAGGGTTATTTAAAAACAAGAGAGCAAGAACAACTCTGTCTTTTCTCCTGGACACATCAGAATGAAAATGTGTTTGATACGACTCACAACTGTCCATCCAGCCAAACCAGAGAGACTTGGCACATCTCCACTCATGGAGAGAGGCCAGACAACTGGGGTGATTTTCAGTACTAGCTCTGATTTTGCTCTTGCCTTGTGGATACAATCATGCATGAAAAAAAATAGTGATTAGGGAAAATAAATGAGCACAGCAGTAGTCTAAAGGAACATGCTGTTTGGCAGAGGTTTTTTGTTTTGTTTTGTTTTGTTTTTTTTCCCCTTTAACACTCATATTGTAGAGATAACCTGATACAGCAAAATAATGGAAAGAAAAGCAAGGAGAAATTTAGGTGAGAAAGTCATAGTCAGTACTGCTGTGAACACAGAATTTAATCCTGCATTTGTGTCCCCTGCCTTAAGTTGGCTCCGTTAGCCACCTTGTCCTTTGTTGAGCTCTCTAGTCCCTGAAATAATTGTTTTACTGACAAGTAGTATAAATAGGCCTATTGCCAGATGGTAGGAGTCCACATACCCACTTCAGTCCGTTCTTTCCTACTCAACATGCACTGAAAGAGAACTTGTGTAGGAATCCTGAGAGTTTGGGGGCCAATTTACGATGACCCCAATTCCCATTTCAGTCCTTCTGTATGCTCCCAGTTTTTTAAGTTTGCCGAAACCATTTCCTAGCTGTTTCAAAGGGTGGGGTGTTAGAGTGTCGGTGAAAAGCTATAACTAAGGGCTTTCCTTCCCCCCCACCACCTTTCCCCTCATCCATTTGTGAAACCAAACCCAGGATCTCATATGCTCTAGGCTCTGAGCTACACCCGTGCTAAACCTCACCAGTTTAAAAGAAAGAAGTACAAAAGGGGGAGTGAAGGACCTGCCATTTCTTGGTGACAGTGTTAATGCTCCATTTCATAACCAACTCGTGCGACATGAAGGAAGAGCAGTGAGATGAGACTATGTTTCTTAGACATACACACTATTTAGGATACCAGGGAGGGAGGCTACAGGGTCATTGGCTCACAAACAACACCTCATGAAAATGGATCCCCTGCCTTTGTGAAGTGTGAGTAATAAATACAAGCAGTTAACACAACACATTCATGTCATTGTTAGACTTCTGCAGTGCACACACAAACACACAAACTCCACAAAACCAATTGTATGTCTCCTGCATACCGTGGCACCGCAATGCACCAACTGCTTCGCTTTCTAATCATGGCTTCAATATCACAGCTAGCCCAGGTTAAGAGTTATGCTGTATGGGACACCCCTTCCCACTTTGTACCCACCTTTTCCTCCCCACCCCCCCAATCATCTCCTCCGTCTGGTTTTCATTTCTTTATTTATTTTTCCTCCCTTAATATCAGGCATGCTGCGCCAGGGACTCCAGATGGCTCCCTAACTTTTAACCTTGTTTTTCCCTTGTACTTGACTTTCTCACTCTCTGTCATTCTCTCCGTCTGTCTGTCCTCTTGGTTTGTTTTTCCTCTCCACCTCCAACCCTTTCTGTTTGTTTTTGTATAATCTCTTCAGTGTTGTAGTCTTTTACCCACTGACTTCTATTCTCCTCTTCATAATCAGTGCTCTATTAATTTGATTTGACAATGTTCTTGACCTGTTAACTGGGACTTGATTACCATGGACTCGGCTTGTAGGAAATGTTTCCTTTCATGATAAGATCCTCTATTTGATAGAAATTAAAATTCATTTATTCATTTTTAAGAAAATTTCCTGTGACCTGCCCTCTGTCAATGAATGGAAAGGTATTGTTACTGAGGTTGGAGACATATGATGGAGATAATCTTTGTGCATTTTTTTGTTGATGGCCAGGTAAGGCTATACCATCTGTGCAGTGGTCTCCAGTTCTTGCCTTATTCAGCTTCTTAATTTTCATGGCAAGCAAACCACTTCCAGTGTGTACTGGGTGAACATGTGAAGGTCTTCCAATACATACAATTAGATTATTGGAATCTCAGCTGCTAAGCACTCAGCATCCCCAGTACCTCTGCAAATTTTCTTAACAACCTGACTCACCTTTGTACAAAACCAAGCCATTCTCCAAATATACTAATTTTCAGCTGAAAAAGTTTCCAAAAATTACAGACATACTATATCTGGAGTAGAGTCCTACCTATAGTTCAGAGCTCAGAGCACCACACTCCCTTAGAACGTTCAAATTGTCTTATGTGGGAATATGCAACTCAGTCCAAAGTGTACATCATTTCTGTCAACCTGCAAAGAACAAACCTTCCATTTGGCCCAAGAGTCCGCCTCATCATGTTGGGCTTTCTCTGGTACAGTGACCTGTTCCCCCTCAGTTTATTGTTCTCTTCTATTTCATTTACTCTAAACCGTGGGGCAGTTGCCTTAACTTACTAACTACAAGCCAAGTTCATGTTTGCAAATATCTTTGAATTACATTTTGTTAAATGTACAAATGTCTCTTTGTAAAGACCACTGGATATAAGGTGATGACATTAAACTAAAGGGAAGTATAAAGAGGATTGGGGTGGAGGGCAGCAAATGCAGGAAGGAAGAACAGGGGTCTCCCTGGTGCCAGTCTTAGCTCTTTTTATCCATATAGAATCCTGTTGTCTTTGCAAGAGATCTTTAATAAGATATTCAATAAAAAGAATAATATTGATATAGTTTTAATCAGTTATTTTGTAATGAATGTCTATGATTTTCCAGTTTAATATCACATATAATTATAGCTTGTAATTGGAAGAATCATAAAATATAATATTTTTACTTTTAATGGCCCTAGTTAGCTTATTGTTTATGCTCAATGTACAGCATAGAACATATTGTACCCTAGACATGTGTGTAAAACGTAAAGAATTATCAAGTGTTGTTTGTCTTGTGGACATGGGTAATGTCTTGAAGCATGTCAACTGTTCAGTTATAAGTTCCAGTGACAGTAAATGACGTTAGTGACATCTGCTCTCTCCCCTCTCCAGAAGCGGAGGAACTCTACCAGAAGAGAGTGCTGACAATTACTGGCATCTGTATCGCCCTGCTGGTGGTCGGGATCATGTGTGTGGTGGCCTACTGCAAAACCAAGTAAACCTTCCCCTCAACTCTGTCTGCTCCCCTTAGTACAGAAGTAGCTTAGGCAGGCAGGGCTCTGCAGCACCAGGTCCCGTGCCCAAGACTTGGGGCTAAAAGGAGCATTGGGACCTACATCCTTACGTTAGCCACTGGAGTCATATACTTTGTGGACCTTTGCCTGTTTGTGCAAAACTAAACAAATTTCTCAGTGACAGGAGCTCTGGAGATGGATAAAGGCTTGGAGGGACAGGCTTGTATAGGATCAGAGTTCCACACAGGCACTACCCACTAAGAGCATGAGTGGCAAAGGTATAACTGAGGACAAGTACAATGGGCCCAGAAATTTAAGAAATAAAAGAAGCACATGATGGTATTCAAGATACAGAGTTGGTTGGTTTGTTTGTTTTAGAGTTAATATGATCATGTTTCAACTCTATTAGATTTCCAACATATATGCTCTGTAAATATGAAGTGTATAAAGGAAGTTTTGTAGAAGGAGAAGCAAGCCAAATTTGCCTGGGAAAAAATTAAAGAGAAAATCTTAAAGATATGCAGTCATTACACTTGGCCTTCCATAGGCGTTCGTAGTGCCATATACATTGGCTGACTGATGAGTTCCTTCACATTTTCCTCCATTTAGAATTTCTTCAAGTTTAAATGTAACACTCAATTTATAGAATTTCATTTATTTGTTTTTCTCCTGATGACATAATATTTTCTGGTCAAAACTAGTCACAGGAATGAGTTGATATGAATGTCACACCAGAAAACAGAGGTAACATACTTTTTTTTTTTTTTTTGGTCACAAAAATCTACAGCATGTGTCATGTTTCCATAGTATCCCAAGATTCGACATGCTGTAAGGACTTAGTGACAGAGACAAGATCTCATGGAATTGGCATCATTAGTCTTATTAGATTCAAATTTGAATATTTACCACCACTTCTACAAGAAAAAAAAACATTGCAAGTATAGGGTGTTTGTGTAATTGCCTCAAAATGAAATGGCAAAATATACCCAAAGTTCCACAGCTATGCAGGTGATATGCGCACACAATAACAATAAATAGTACAAATAAAAAACTAAGTTAAGAAATTTCTTTTCTTAAGAAATCCATAGGAAAACTTATGAATGGAATCGGCCTTATCAATCCCATAGTGCAAAGTATGTAAGACCAATGGCTATCTGTATGACTGAGACAAGAATATAGTGACCAAGAATCTTGAGAGTTTAGCCAAATTGTAACATTTGGGGTTTTTTTTTTTTGTCCTTTTTTTATTCTTCGATACAATAGCTATATTTCTATAAGAATCCATCTAACCATTAAAACCCACTTTCTAAGGATGTGTGATCCCGCTAATTCTCAGATAGAATGACACATGCTTCTCTTCCCTCGTTATCACCACCAACTGACTGCCCCAAGTTTCTTATTAGTTTTAGTAGAATAAAGATTTGGCTGTAGAGAAAAACAAACAGGTAAGTAAGTAAGTAATGGGAACAAACATATGCTCCCCTTTTTGTATCCAGGAAACAGCGGCAAAAGCTTCATGATCGGCTTCGGCAGAGCCTTCGATCAGAACGGAACAACATGATGAACATAGCTAATGGGCCTCACCACCCAAACCCTGCCCCGGAGAATGTGCAGCTGGTAAATGTATGTAGACTGACCCACTGAGAACACCAAGCATCTGTTTGCCATTCGGGCACAACTGAAATTGGTTTTGCTAATCTTAGGCTCTTACCTACTGCCACTTAGCACAGTGGCTTCCAGAAACCTAAAGTTTTGCCAGGAAAAAAATAATGAAAGCTATTTAAAAATGGATCTGGTTATTGTGTTAGCGTATTTTTTCTTGCATCGTGTTATTTGAGACTTTGGGATAATGCTTGTTCTACTCTCCAGGGAGGCCATAGCAAGAAGGAAAAACAACATAAATAATAAATAATCAAACCAGAATCATGAGGAATATTTATTTTTAGTCACTTGGAAACAAAGGCTATTCCAGTATATGACCGATTCATAGCAAACCAAGCAAAGGGCTTTGAAGTATTTTTATTAGGGGCCCTTTGTGGTACATCTGATTTTCTTATTTCCAAAGGAAGAAACTGGGGCATGAAAAGGGAAACTTCTATTAAAAATTTTAAGGAACAAAACTAGAATATAAAATTTGCCTATTCCCTGGTTCCTTCTATGTGGTCCCATGCCCTCCAGGTGAAATGCATCCATAATTATTCAGGTAGTTTGTTTTTATTGCACCATGCACTTACCTTCTAAATTCCAATAGATAGACTACTCCTTGAGACTGTTTGCCTATCGTCACTGAGGTCTTTCATATTAAGAGATTATGACCAGAGCTCTCCCAAGACCTTCTGGATTCTGAAGTGTTGTTCTTCATGTTCCAGTACAATCCCCATTCTTCCCTTGGAGTGTATAGCTTTATTAACAAACAAAGCTCGAAATTTGTAATAGTATTTTCCATCTGGTGAGAGAAGCTCTATCTTGGGTGGAAAAGATGGGTCATAGACTCAAGTTGAGCTGATGGTGGTTATTATCATATCCCAAGTCTCATAATTTTTGGTAGAGTGTTGGAACAAAGAACTAATAGGGAGCTTTTGTTTCCCTCTCAATAATAGGATTTATTAGAATGCTCTCCAAGGCCAATGAATGCACTCATTACCTACACAAACTATAATATCTAATGTATATTATATAATGTAATATTCATATATAATGTAGCATATTATATATAATATAATATATATTATTATATGCCATATAATATATAACAGCAACAGCACCACGACTGTTTGGATTGCAATTGTAGCACAAATAACCCACTTCAACCTTATTTCTTAATTGTAACAGGCCTCAAAATAATACCTATTTTACTAAAATAATCTGCATAAAACCCTTAGCCCAGCGCACTTAGTGAGGGCATAACACTTTTTATTTCCGTTAGATCCACTGGGTTCAAGGTGACTCCAGGAGGCAAGAGTAGAATGCGCACCAAAGCGGCACCAGCTCCCTGTGCAGCCAGTGCCAGGTAGCAGTTGCCCCAGGAAGATCCAGAAAGGGAAATGCTTCCATAAACAGAAGGAGACTCTGAAGTACCCAACTCTACTCATCAATATCTTTCTATTCCATTTCTCGTGGTTTAACTGATTTTACTCAGGTTTACCGAAATAAAAACAGCACGTCCAACAACTCGAAAGGAACTTTGAGAGCAGCATCTCACAGCTAGCAGCCAGTGATAGCTACTATGTTGTGCTGACAAAAATAAAATGGATTCAGTAAAGATAAAACCCTGGGAACAGAATGTGCTTTGTTCAGAACTTGAAAATACTGTTAAATACTTCAAATATCACTCAGCAAGATAAAATCTTCAGTTATATCGGTAGGGCCAGCATAGACACTGTGAAATTCAAGGAGAAAGCTCTAAACTATAAAAGTTCACATTTTTCTAATGACATGAAAATTGAAACAAATCAAACTATATGTACATTTTGTTTCCCTCGGATATCAGTTAGTCTTCTTGACCTGGAAACGTGCAGACAAAAATAATACTGGACAGAATGTTTGTGACATTTCTGTTATCGGTTGGAAATGAGAGAAATGAAGTTGAGATTTTAGGACCTAGCTTGTGAAAAAAATTCAGAAAGGAATTTATTCACTCTGTGTATGAAACCTGGAAGCCAGAGTGGCCAGAAATGAGTTTGCCATGTGGCCAGCTGAGAGAGAAGCTAGAGCATAGAGCATGTGTATGAGAGCCAATTAATTAGTGTACTTGTGTTTTGACTTACGTGAACTTTCAAGTTGTGTCTCTTTGTTTATCCAGCAATACGTGTCTAAAAACGTCATCTCCAGTGAGCATATTGTTGAAAGAGAAGTAGAAACATCCTTTTCCACCGGTCATTACACTTCCACAGCTCATCACTCCACAACTGTCACACAGACTCCTAGTCGCAGGTATGAGGAAAAAAAATTCCCAAGAATAATTTCTTTTGTTCGTTACCTTTTTCTGTCAATTCCTAACAAAAAGCCAAGCAGACAGTTAGAAGCCGTAGAATGTACTGACTTAGAACATTAATAGGTTTTGGGATATAAACTGTTTTAACCTTTGTAAACCTAAGCCTAATGTTTCCATTAATAATAATTCTAAGCTTTAGTTAATAATTAATACCTTGTAGGCTTGCTATTCCTGAGTCTCAAAATTGCCTTGATTTGTGATTAGCTACTCACTGAATTGCTACCCGCTACTGGGATAAAAATATGCCTAGATTCTGTATGATACTTAGAAGTTTGTTTCTAAAGCTTAGACTGCTCCTGGAAGTGCCCTCTGGAAATGCCTACATAGCTGAACACTCAGTTCTTAGATGCCCTAGTGATCTCATGCTGGCTATACTAATTCCACCATGTACAGTACCAGACTTCCACACATAATGCATGCAGCAATGCCTTTGGTTAGCCCATGCCACTCAAGCAGAGTGAAAATGCACTAATACTCACTACATAGTGGCATTTGATAAATATTTATGCAGTGAATGAACAAATGTGTTCACAAATCCAATCTGAGTCAAGATTCTAGAGTTAAGATCTTCGTATGAATTCTGGGCTATTGATGTATCGTTATCTTGAAACATTTGCCAGAATCACTTTTGTTCTCTGCCATTTTTGCATATACAATTAGGCCGGTCTGTCTTACTGTCTCTTACATTTCCCCTCTATCCAGCTGGAGTAATGGACACACAGAAAGCATCGTTTCAGAAAGCCACTCTGTAATCTTGATGTCATCAGTAGAAAACAGTAGACACAGCAGCCCAGCTGGGGCCCCACGCGGACGTCTTCATGGCCTGGGAGGCCCTCGCGAATGTCACAGCTTCCTCAGGCATGCCAGAGAAACCCCTGACTCGTACCGAGACTCTCCTCATAGTGAAAGGTAAAACTAAAGGACAAAGCTATCGTGGAGGAGAACCTCAGTCAGAGAGAGAATCCCATGAGCACCTACAGTCTCACCTAAGGAAATGCATCCTTATATAAGGGGTACCATCAGTTCCCTGACGCTCCTAGTTGATGAACTCATCCTCTTACTTGGCTGAACTCTTTTCTCCTGAGCTACCTCCCATTGTCCCAGTGACGGACAGGCAACCAACTCCTAAAGAGCGGGAGTAAATGTGATGTGGAAGGTACAGCCAACTTGGAGTTCTCAGAGCTGACCATAGGTTCAGACTCACTGGGATCTTACTTTATTCAGGGGTAACTTTTAAGGACCCTCATCTCATTCCAATCGGCCAATTGTCCATACTCTACCTCAATGGTTGATCTGCGCTTGTGCTCTCAGGCACTAACTGCCCTACCTCTAGCCTCACTTAAATCAAGTGGAGGGCTGTGTCACCGCTGATGGTCATGAGGGAACACCACCTTGTGTTCCACCACGTTGTGCCCCATTTATGAAATCCCAAGAAGTGATGGATCAATAAAGGTCTTGTGTGATGAGTCTGCCAGATTTTTCTAGGTGATTTTCAAAGCAGATATTGCCAGCACTATTACCATTTATTCCAGATAACATTTCCTTTTGGGGGAAATCCAGTTTGGGTTGGAGAAGTAATGAAAAAGGCAAACTAAGTAATGGAAGAAAGTAAACTGGAAGAAGTACTAAATAGGAATATTGAATTTAGACATTCTCTTTATCCATTTTCACCTCTGCTGAAAGAAAGTCATGACCAACTGACTTTTTAGCCCATCTGCAAGCTGTTACCTGTTGATTTTCCAATCCAATTTGTCCATTCATTTTCTTATTGTTGTCTGAGTCTAGTGTCTTTCCATTGACTAAAGGGTCAATATAATACCAAATTCATATGTATTTTTGCAGTTTCATGGGTGGAGATGATTTCAAAGATCTTTTCACTTATGAACCTGAAAGTAGAGCAAAGAACCCATTGGGGGCTTTCAGGTCAAAGATGCTGCTGATCACATTGTCCCCAAAGCAGTTCCAGAACAAGATAAAATTCATTCTTTGTAATATGTCTGTGGAAAAGTATGGTCTAAAATAGCTTAGAGAATTAATCTCATACAATTATATTATTGCATATTGAAGTCAGCCCCCTTAAAACATGCAGAGAAGGTAGGGTGAAGCTTCTCTTCATTACCATGGCTTGTCTTTGAAGGTTCTGCCTGCTTGAGTAGGCATCCATGCATCACCTAGATACTACCTAAATTACAAAATCTGGGAAATGCTAGTCACAGCTCAGCCAACACATACAAGTGATCTTTTTCTCCCATGATCTTTCAGTTCAAGATTGTTTTGTAATTCTAGGTACTCTCAAAAGATGTCTGAAGATTTGGGTTCCAAATGTTTCAAATTCTGAGATACTTTTTCCAATTTTAAACACAGGTGGGTCTCACTTCCATATCACCATGAATCATGGGAAATTGGGAGATACTTAATAGGCTTCTTTTTCCCATTAGCTCAAGTTCAGGGAGCCATATCCTGTGTCATCACAGGTCACATCAAATCAGACTGTGAATGTCAGCCTTAGGAGTCACCACACAGTGCTGTGCTCTGCTAGCATCACTATCAGAATCTGAAGAATGTGACTCAGACTCAGCCCAGAGGACAGGCCTTCCTGTTCTGGGAAAGGGACAGGGCTGCAAAACAGGCACACATGTACCGATGGCATTCTCAAACATAGTGTGGCATGAGATACCATGGTACACCCAACACTCTGTATACACAGATGCTTTCTAGGCACTTGGGGGGATCTTTCCAAGTATTCCCTGGAGGGAGCTAAAAGTTGGTGCAGCATTAGGATTTGGACAAGAGATAGATGGGAGATTGCAGTTAAGTGTCCATTGTGGTGACATGAAACCAAATTATGGTTCTTCTCAGGCTTGCCTTTGGATGTATCCGACCCTGAAATGGACAGTTGCAAATTGAATGTTAGCATTTCATGAAAGTTTCAACTTAAAAGCACACAAATGTATTACACTGTTATCAGGAATAAATCTTTAAGTTACTATGCTCTTTTTTTCTTCATAAGACATAACCTTATAGCTGAGCTAAGGAGAAACAAGGCTTACTCCAAATGCATGCAGATCCAGCTGTCAGCAACTCATCTTAGATCCTCTTCCATTCCCCATTTGGGCTTCATTCTCTAAGACCCCTTGGCCTTTAGGAAGGTATAGTATTTAAGAATACTTCTTTCCCTTCTAAGTCCCCAAGCCTGGGTCGTTATAAGCTGAGAGGTTCTTGCGAGCTCCCCTTTCTTGGCTCACATACTTTTATTTAAACTCATGGTGAGACAGAAACTCTCAAAAGCTTTAATGAGCGAGACAATTTAACCAATCTTTGCATGGTTCCTCTAAGGAAACTCTTGGCTTTATAATGATAAGATCCAAGGGTGCTTAACTTCCTCGTGTAAAACTTAAGTTTTCAATGACCACTGTCCTCTGACTATATCCCATGATGAGCTCTGTCCCTCCCCCACCCCTCCCTGCTCCACACCCTCTTATTCCACCACACTCATGTGGGGTATTCTGTGCTCACACAGGTATGTATCAGCCATGACCACCCCGGCTCGTATGTCACCTGTAGATTTCCACACGCCAAGCTCCCCTAAATCACCCCCTTCGGAAATGTCTCCACCCGTGTCCAGCATGACGGTGTCTATGCCCTCCATGACAGTCAGCCCCTTTGTGGAAGAAGAGAGGCCTCTGCTTCTTGTGACGCCACCAAGGCTACGAGAGAAGTATGATCGTCACCCCCTGCAACTCAACTCCTTTCATCACAACCCCGTACATCAGAGTTCCAGCCTCCCGCCTAGCCCATTGAGGATAGTGGAGGATGAGGAGTATGAAACCACCCAGGAGTACGAGCCACTTCAAGAGTCTGTTAAGAAACTCACCAACAGCCGGCGGGCCAAAAGAACCAAGCCCAATGGCCACATTGCCAACAGGTTGGAAACGGAAAACAACACGAGTTCTGTGAGCAGTACCTCAGAGAGTGAAACAGAAGATGAGAGAGTAGGTGAAGATACGCCATTCCTGGGCATACAGAACCCCCTGGCAGTTAGCCTGGAGGCAGCCCCTGCCTTCCGTCTGGCTGATAGCAGGACTAACCCAGCAGGCCGCTTCTCAGAACAGGAAGAATTACAGGCCAGGCTGTCCAGTGTAATCGCTAACCAAGACCCTATTGCTGTATAAAACCTAAATAAACACATAGATTCACCTGTAAAACTTTATTTTATATAATAAAGTATTTCACCTTAAATTAAACAATTTATTTTATTTTAGAAGTTCTGCAAATAGAAAACAGGAAGAAAAAAACTTTTATAAATTAAATATATGTATGTAAAATGTGTTATGTGCCATATGTAGCAATTTTTTACAGTATTTCAAAAACGAGAAAGATATCAATGGTGCCTTTCTGTTATGTTATGTCGAGAGCAAGTTTTATACAGTTACAGTGATTGCTTTTCCACAGTATTTCAGCAAAACCTCCCACATATTAAGTTTTTGCTGGCTTCTTGTGCATTGCATTATGATGTCGACTGGATGTATGATTTGCAAGGCTAGCAGCTGTCCCTCTCTTTGCTTCCAGTAGCACCCAACCAGTACTGTCTTGAAATGGCACATCCATCCGAATACTCTTCTACTTTGTATGAAGTTTTCTTTGCTTTCCCAATATGAAATGAGTTCTCTCTACTCTGTCAGCCAAAGGTTTGCTTCATTGGGCTCTGAGATGATAGTAGACCCAACAGCATGCTACTACGACATATAGCAGGAAACTGCACTAAGTTATGTTAAATATTAGGAAGAAAGTAATACTGTGATTTTAAAAACAAACTATATTATTAATCAGAAGACAGCTTGCTCTTGCTAAAAGGAGCTACCATTGACTTTCATTTTAACCTTTTGATTATTTTTGTTTTTGACAAAGAGTAACAGTTTTGAGTACAGCTTAGAAACTGGGTTTTGGCTTGCTATCAGGATGAACCTAGCAACTTAGAAAGGACTCAATTTCACTTTCTCTCTGGGGGGGAATGATCCAGCAGCTTATCTGTTGACCGACCAACCACAGCTGCTACAGGTGCAATTCTTTCTGACATATATTTTTAACTGACTGGCTGTGCCCTCTTTTAGGCTTCAGAAGAGGCACATCGTGTTATGAAGCCTTCACCCCAAGAGTACACTCAGCCATCTGTCCAAACCATTTGTAGAGTATACTGTGCCTCTGGTACATAATGGTGACTTGACCACTGTAGTAAAAATTTCCACTCGTGGAGTGTTTAGAAGCAGTGAGTGTGTAGAAGTCACAAGAGGAAAGCAACTGTGTTACCCAGTTGACATCTTGGTGTTTTCTTGGCCACTCCTTTCTCCCCATTATGTTTCTCTTGTGTTCAACATTGCCTTGATTAAGCCATAACTATGCATGAATATTTTTTTTTTGCCAGGAATGGCCAATGTGCATGTGATTTGTGATTAGCAAGAATTTCCACAGTGATACCTCACTAGGGAATGTCAATAGTGTTGGGAAGATTGCACCTTTTCTTGCAGAAGTGACCACCACCAGTGGACTGCTCTGTCTCCACAAATAGCCTCTATCTTCTATTTCTCCTCTCTAAGTAATTTTTCCCATACTGTCTCAATAGCAGGACTAAGATTTGTTTAAACTCTGTATGTTCTCTTATGATTGTAAAGCCAACAAATGCTTATAAATATTAATAAATGAACAACTGATAATACATGGGAAAAAAAGAAAAGTGGGGGGGAAATAACCTCTCAGAACCCTTTGTATTCCCTGCCTGTTGTCTATCAGTTAAGACTGAAGCTTCCTGAGTTGTAAGGAGGCTCTTAGGAGTTGCATAGCAAAATGGGAAATAGTTGAACAAGGGATTGACAAAGTCAGTGACAATTACGGATTCTTGTTCCCAGTTGAACAGAATCTATTTTCTTTACCATATCTTCGTTATAAGTCAAGGGTAGTAATAACATACAAGTAGGACTTAGAAGAACACTGCAGGCCAGCCACATGTCCATGTGTTACACTCCTCCATGATTCTAAGAGATGCTTCTCTGTAGGCCCTTGAAGATACTCTTACAATTTGATGTCTCACATTACTTGCCATTGTTCACAGGAAAGTTCCCCTTTGCTCAGAGTGTTGACCTCTTTTGCTCTTTAGTCCATACAGAGGAACCCTTGCTGGTGAAACCTTTGCACTGGCTTCCCAGGGTTGCAGATGCTGGTCAATTCACTACAGGGACAAAAAGTCAGCAATTTTGAGGATGTTCAGTTGTTTAACATTGACTTTGAAGGCCCTGGCTCCCCTATCGTTCAAACAAAGACATTTCTTTATTGTTATTTTAAAACTCTAATGATTCACTTCCAAATTCATTCATCACCAGGGTACTAAGAAAGTCCCTTCTGAAAAATAGACACCCCTGATAGAAGCAATTCTTTTCAAAAGCAGCATTTTACTTGCATGGGAAACTCTATAAATTTTCAAGCTGCAAATACATGTGATTTTTTTTTCTTCTGTGCTTTATCTGGCAATCCACACTTGTGAGATTAGTTGAGGAATCCTTTTCCCCCCAAGAGAACAAAGCTTCCTTGAGAAGAGCCACTTGACTGCTCGGGGCTACCTGGTGTAGCCTCTACATTTATGTTTCTAGGGCTGTGTCTATGCAATGCTTCCCTGCCAGGTCTCTCTCCTAACCATCCTGTTTATGAATCCAGGTAGGGCTGTAGCGTTGCAAAGGAATGCACACATGTGTGGTGCTGTCACATGTGGAGATGCCTTGCATGTTAAGGGAGTACAAGTTATTCAGAACTTAATAACACCTGTGTTTCCTGGGTCTGAAATCAAAACTACTGAGAGTTATATAGCAGGGTATAGTAGACACCAAATTCCTTTTGTACTTAAGATTTGTTTTCTGTCCTGCTTCCCACTCTTTTCATCCCCCTGTCCTCAAGAGTGCCTGGTGGACAGCCTTCTGCTTTCTACAAAATGGTCCTCTGTGTAAGAGAGAATGTATCTCAAGCAGCAATATGCCATCTCTTTCTTGTTTCCGTGTGACTGTTGATATAGATGGAGTCTATCCAGGGTAACTTTCTCTGTACCTACTTCTCTTTTGGCCTGAGGATGAAGGTGTATGGCTCCTATTAGTGACTAAGGAAAGTCTGGCCTTCCCTTTTAGGCCTGGCTGCATTTCAGCAGCTGCAGAGATTTCTATCCACTAATATCCATGAAACACTATGGAGAAATGCAGACAAAAGGAAATGGCCACACATCACAATTTCTATTATATATTCTTTTGTAAATACACATTGTATAGTACTTGGATGTTTCCTTAAGCCATTTACTGTCTTCATGAGTTAATGTTGGTTTTTTTCCCTCTAAACTTACTGTATAACATTGTAAATAACATAATGTCTTTTATTATTTATATTTAAGCATCTAACATAGAGAATTGTTTTCATATAAGTTTAAGATAAATGTTTAAAATATGTGTTATTTTCTTTTCTTTGAAATTATGTACCTTTTTTCATTTTTTAAAGAATAATTTATTGTTCAGGAGAGAATATATATGTAATTGAAACTATTTGAAGAACGCACATTTGAAGGCCATGAGGTACTGACAAACTAAAGAATTTATTATCTCAAATACTAAGCAATAAGTAATTGTGATTTATTTGAAGTTTTGTTCATTTCCCAAAAAAGTCATACTGCAATAAAAACACTGCTCTAGAGACATGGGCGTGTTGCTCGGCAGACTAACATTGCAGTCTGTTGGAGGAGCACTTTTCATCCTGCCATGGTGGCTTTGCTTTCTAGGACTGTGCTTCATGGACCCCACAACTATCTTGTCTCTGTTGCTTTTGCATTGCCCATCCTTGAGTCACCTCCCTCCTGACTCTGTTCACCACTTCACTTCTTGCTGTAGGAAACATGTAATCAAGCAATAGGATATTCCATTCCATGGCCACTAAACATCCATTCACAAAGACATAAGAGGGAAACATTGCATAACTCTCTGGATCCTGATTGTTGACGTATTATGCAGTGACCTCAAGAAACTTACTCAGATTAATAATAACAGTGACTATATGCCAATCCTATGCAATCATAAAAGGAAAAAAAAAAGCTGTCATGATTCTAATAGTCCAATGGCCATGGTAGCCTCAAAGACATCTATGCTAAACTTCCCTATAATGTCTTTAAATTAATTTCCAGTCATGCGCACTGTTTTATAAGAAGGCTAAGAAGCAATGACTTTACTCTCCTCACTCTATGACTAACACAAACTGATCCCCAAAGTGCTGCTCAGGGAGGGGCCTATGCACGAAATGCTCCTCACATCCTCAGACTCATCACAGAATGAAGATAGTGCTTTTTATTAAAATTAACCCTATGAAGCCATATTTTAACAAATAGATATTTTGTGTGTAATTTTTGTATATCTCAACCACTCTACCCACTATCTCGGATAGATGGAGAGCATTTACAGGAAGTATCATAAGTCAGCCTGCTTTGGAGGACGAGTATAACCTGAGATTTCCCATCAGTGTTCACCTCCTCATGTAGACACAATTCCTGGTAACTCGTAATGGAGCCACTAACATATTTTCAAACAGTCTAGGTGTCCAGGAGACTTAATGATCTGAATCCACAGAGTGAATGCACTTGTTCACTAGTCATTCAGCTGACAGGCCAAGCATCACATCAGAAGACGAAAGAATATTTAAGTTAGAATGTGGGACATTTTTCCCAGTTTATACTGTAAATTTGCCAACCCCATACCCAAACTAAAAGCCGTAAGCAACAATATCAGAAACTTGAGAGACTTGTTCACCTAGGTGATCATGCCATCTCAGGTAGAAGAGTGTGTGAAGGAAGGGAGTATAGAAAAACAAAAAGTTTATTTCTAGTCTAATAAGAGTGTTAGGTAATCACTATTATTCTCCAGTTGTGTTTGACTCTTGAATGACAACTCTAGGCCAGTTGTGCAAAATAGGAAGACATCTGCTTTTCCCAACCAGTCTACAGAAGTTTTTCTTCTCTGTTCCAGTGATGACTCATTAAAGGGCTTAATGTCAAGGATTTGGGGATAAGTCAAGCTAGGCTGGAATCTAAACACTTAAGATACTGGGAGGAATGGAGTGTCAGTTGATCTTAGCATCACACACTCTCTCTGGACACTCCACAAAAAAATGATGCATTAAAAATAGTTTGTGGAATCTATTACTCCAAAAGATCAATTTGGTAGGGAGAGAGAGCTTTGTACCTAGGAAGGAAAACCTTTCTGTTGGTTTAGGAAGCTACATTCTGTATCCTAGAAGGTGGTTGTTAGATAGGGCAGTACACGCTCTGTGGATATCTGCAGGCCTTACTTAAACCCTCACCCTGCAACTTTTACACTCTCTGGTTAGTTAATTGTTTTTTTTTTAAACTGTGCTTGAACTTAAAAGCATGTCTATTGTAGGAAAAGGATTTTGTTACTATAAAACATCATGACCAACCTCTTTTTTATATATATGATAAAAATGAGACAGGATGGAGTGACAATTCAACCTAAAGATCTTTTTCTAAACTTCCTTTTTTCAAATGCACTTACAGGAACACAAATTTATGGAGGAAAAGCTATCTTTTCCCACTAATCTGTGTTCCAATAATTCTAAAAAGTTAAGCATCTTCAATGCCTTGTGTATAAATTTAGTCACATATAAAAAACTTAAGTACTAGATATCAATATTTTACACTGTTTATGACTCAAAATACCCCTATATTTTTTTTTACTTGATTCATGCTAGAAAAAAAATAGTGAAAATTTAGATCTATGGAAGTAAAAACGCATTCTCAGAGCAATGTATCTACTGAGTTGTAGATCCAATGTTGAGACCTAATTTCTCTCAGTTCCTCCTCTGGCACTAGCCTAAGTACAATGAGCATTTTCATTTCCAGATCTCTTAACCCAGTATGAGTTGTGTCTAAATCAGCTTTTATTTCAGAGGAACAAACCTTCCTGGCTTTGGTTTGCAGATATTCTGGAACCTCATTTGCTTAATATACCAACTCTATACATCTTCCCTAACTTCGGCTTCCTAAGGAAATGCAAATATAGCTATGGGAGAGAATTCACAATTTTGATGTGTAGTTGGCAAATTCTAGTTTTGCTTGTTTTTTTGTTTTGTTTTTTTTTTGTTGTTGTTGTTGTTTTTAAAGAAGGCTTTTGTGGTAAGAATAATGTTGTTCTGAAACTTTGTGGATTTGGGCAGTTCCCTCCTGCTGCCTTCCATAATAAGTACAGTTGTGGTCCTGTAAGGTTTAACTGGAGTACATGCAAGAAAACTAGAAAGCGTATAGTACATAGTGAATATTCAGATGGCTTCCTTTGCTCCTCCAGTCCCTACGTTTGGAGATCTGAGTTTCTCCGTTTCAAATACAATATACTACATTGCACAAGCTGACCAGATAAGCCATTCCACCAATGCTGTGAAGTCAGTAATGTCAGTAAGGAAATGGTTTTTTGTTTGTTTGTTTTTTAGCAACAAATACACATTGAGAAGTAACATCACCAAATAACATTTAAAGTAACAGTTTAGAAACTAAGATCTTTGTGTGTTTTGTAACTAGTTTACTTCTTGTGTACCCATGCCATTCTGTGTCTATTCGTTAATTTTTAATGGCTTGTGATAATCTCTGAGTGTAAGTTCACAGAAAATTAATGAAACAGGACTCATTGTATAATCTTCATAATGCCAACTTCAAGCCTCTAATAAACTTCTAATAGAACAATTGAAAACTCTTAACCCTGCAAAACATCTGATCTATAAACACCAATTGGCCTTAATTTTTATGGATAATGTTCACACATAGTCTATTTCTTTGCAAAATATATTATCCCAGTCAAGGCCTTCAGGGTAACAAAACTAGGGAAATCAAGTCTCAGTTTCAAGTACAGTATACAACAGATTAAAACCAAACTCACATATCTTTGTGGATGACCATCTCCACCTCGCTATATATCCCATAATTCTTTAAGTTTCAACTTACTCTTCACTCCATGCAGAAAAATGAGATTCTTTTCTCACCTGTGTGGTGCAATTAATACTGTACAGACTTGAGCTGTTTGAATTCAGCCTTTTAAAACTCGGTCCTGTAAAAGTGATAGGTGACTTAGGCTTGTGATACCTATCATCACACTTGCAAATAAGCATTGTTAATAGCAATGGAGTCTGACATAATTGTTCCTGTGTAATCTTACCTTTAAATGAGGCATTTTTTTATTGAGAACAGTTGTTAACTCTAGTTTATCACAAAAAACAATGCAAAGAAATATTTTCTTGTTTTTTAAGAAGAATCTTTTAGGTAGACACATTGTGCCTCTGATCATTAGCATCATGAACTGAGCAGACGTTGGTCGTCACTGACTTTCCTTCTGAAGTGAGGATCTTCCAAGCTTCCTAGATCTGTGCCAGGTCCCTGGAGATCTCTACTACTGTGGTTATCCAGACTCCTGTGGTCCCTTAGAATGGAGCCTAAAGTGAGCTTTTCGTCCCTTTCTAGGAAGAGGCTTCATTGGGATGTCCATTTGTAGCTAGTAAGGTATCCAAACCCTTAAGTCCCAAGCTCTCCACCATGGAGAATGAGAAACTGCACCTGACAGCTCATGTCTCCATAAACCACACCGTTCTGGTTATGAGAATGGTGCCCTGCCCCCAGCCTTCCCTCTCTGTCGGTCCCAGCATCTCCCTTCACTAACTGCAAAATACAAACATGCTACTTATGTTGAGGGATCATTGCAGATTGTACACACATGTCAAAATTCCACACCATTTCTCATAAAGATGTACATACAAATAGTATGTGTCCATTAAAAACTCTAAAATCATAAAACTATACAACCTTCATACCTTGATCAAAAACCTAGCAAAGTTTGAATTTAAACAGGAGTCAAGGTAACATTCTTGAACTAAGACTCCTTCCTTGGTAGGCCCTTGGGAAAGTTTTAGGCCTGGTGGTGTTATGTCTTTTCCATTACGTGGCCACAGTCTTCTCTCACACATGGAAAGAAAGTAGCTTCGCCACTCACACAGTAGAGCACTCTGTCAGGAGCTGGGTGTCTAACAGGAATTAGGATTAAGACGATCACTTTCTTCCTGTGAAGATGTTGACACGGAGATGCAGGGTTTCGCTCAGGTTAAAACCACATCAGTTATCATCAAAGAAGCAACTACTGTTGGGAAATATCCCCACATCTTGTTAGTAGAGGCACCTGATATCCACAGACTAAAGCCACACGAGAACACTAGTTTATGTCTCCCATCACAACAACTGGGTGACAGATGACTGTCAAATCATTCCATCTTCTTCTGCATATCTTTGCTTCTTCCTTCGTTTCTTGCTCTTATCTGCTGCCACAGGGTCATCCTGACTCACCTGCCTCATTTGTTACCCTGGGCCATCCTTCATGTTCTGATGGTGAATCCTAACACTAGCATCTTAGCAGGCCATACTGCTGGTTCAACCATGGCTTCCCATGGACTAAACTCCTCAGCCTGATCTAAGAGGCCCTTCACAGTCTGATTCTAGGAGATGACTCTATCTTGTCTCACACCATCATTGCTCACTCCAATCTTGTAATTTTTCTGTTTCCAAAGTTCACACATTGATGTTATCAAATCCCAGTCATCAGCATATTAACTTCATATTATTGCCATGTACCTCTTGTATTATTATTTGCATATTGTTTTTGATTGACTGCATTTTAACTAAAATAAAGTCATTTCAAATAAAACTTTGTTTGGATGCCGTGAATAGAAAGCTGCAATCAGTTGCTTTAATTATGGTAAACTGTAAAAATAAATATAATAAAAATGAAACATTATCTAGTTCTCGAAAGATGCCATTATCTGCTAAAGTCTCAGGACACAATGCCTGTTCTCTGACAAAGGGCCAGACTACCAAGCATAACAGAGAGGGAAAATATATTCAGAAATAGTAGGAAGATTTATTCCTTTAATTTATTAGGACTGAGATGAATTGATAGGTAAATTCCTTCTGTATTTTACTAAGTATCATTTAGTGTTTGATGCTACATCAGTGTGGATGCATCTAGTCATCCCAACGTCTTAGGAAACAGGACATCTGCCCCTTTGTAAACTGTTCATTTTGCTAGAACTCCTTCTCCACTTAGCCTCCTGAAAAACATTTTTATCCTCCTATGGGTAAAACAAGTCTCCATCTTTGGAAACCATCTCATGTTGGAATTCTGTCTTTCCTTGGTGTTTCCCCCGCTTACTCCCTCCTACCATGCTGTGCCTTCTTCGACAGTGTTTTCTGTCTACCTCCCACTTGTAATCATCAGGAACTCCCCTTGCAGAGGACTGTGCATCCTTTAAACACATGGACAGTTGTCCTATGTGTGCATATTGATTGTCTAGCACAGTGCTCGGGGCATGAGAGATACTGAATGTTAAAAGAACAAATCACCAGTGGCCAGAAACAGGAGCTGCTTGCACAGATTTAAGTCTATGTGAAGAACCCATATAATTTAAAGCATCTCAAAAGCCAAGAACAAGGAAAGAGTAGCCTATGGGTTATTTTTAAGTGGATAATTAGAATTAAGCCTCCTAAATTGTAGCAAAAAGAGAGAGAGAGAGAGAGAGAGAGAGAGAAACAAACAAAACACCCCAAAACAAAAAGCAGAGCCAAAGTCTGAAGAACAGAAGTTCCTGGTGCACACTAGATTTTGTAGTGAATTCCTGAGCACCGAATATAACTTTTGTACTGAGTCTTATTTTGTCTCCACTGGCCCCACCTTAATATTAATCCTTCAGCTCTATTCACCCTTCTTCCCTCCCACTTATTTTCTAAGACCCCAAAATAAAACTTCTGAACTGGACATGGTTCACCTGGACAGTCTGGTAAAGCAGATTTCCACAGTCACTATTGAATGTATACCAACCCAGTTTCCAATCTTTTGGAAGCCTCCACAGAAACCCTTGCCTACTACATACATGTCCTCAGTGAAATTTACTGGTGGACTAGTTGATTAAAACATGAAGTCGGCATCCTATTCAAGAAAATGGAAATTATAATATAATGCAGACTTGAAAGATGTGAGGCCAAAGATCTAGTCTGGGTGATTCTATTTCATAAGTAGATGTGATATTGCAAGTTGCAAGGAAGTGTAAGAGACACTTCTGTTGCCATATAAAACCTCTGTTTCTAGGAGTTTATTTAGTCTAGAAATACAATTTTCTTTATGGATTAAAAAATAATCTGACAATTTCTTTACTTAATAGTAAAAGCTTTTGCTAATATGTTCACCCTGGCGATTCTAAGGTCGCCCATAATATTAGGAATCCAGAGACTGAAAGGGTAAAACCACATAGCTATTTAAACTTTACCAGCTAATGAACAAACCCAAATGACAGGGCTGTCTGAAATTTCATGCAACTTTAAACTTCAAAAGAGTGGCAGTTGTATTGGAAATGACAGCACTTTTTGAATATATCTTTTCATCACAGCTTATGGAGTCAATAACACTTGCAACCCCTCCAAACTCTGTGGCTATCAGTTACAGCATCACTCTCTATGCTGTCAATACAGTGGTGCCTGGAGGTGCCAACATCAGCATCCAGGAGGGAAGATACCACATTGACCCTGATCACAGATTCCCCACCTAAAAATGCTCCAGGAAGCCAGGCAGATTCTGAGATATGAACATCCCAGTATCTTGTAAACATCTAAGCCTGTGAAGCCAAACTGTCTGTGTTCCAAGACTGGGCAGTGGTTTGTTTTCTTTCAAACCAATATCTGCCACTATGATGGTGCCTGCTTGTCATCGCTGAGCTTAGATGGCTGAAGCTGAAGGACTGTAAGGTCTGGGCAGGCCTGAGCTACATTGGAAAAGCCTGTCTCACCCTCTCCTCACTGCATTAAAACAATAGCCAGAAGCCCAAAGGAATCATGGAGATGTTTGTGACACTTACCTTTGAAGTCACAACTTAAGGCCAGATAGCCACTTTGATTCTCACAATCACCAAGCCAATAAAGTGTGGACCCAGAAAGAGATTCTGGCAGCTTTTTCAAAGGTAATAAAATCCAAAGTCTAGTCCAGGAACTCCCACTCTTTCTTGCCCAGGTGCCTTTGTCAGCCTTACACCCTAAAAGGTCACATTGTGGAGTTTACAGTGTTTATCTGTATCCATCAAAGGGTAGATATGGTAGGAATAATAGGAGCCCAGAAACCTTCAAGATCTAGGTTGGGATCCTCCCTCCCTCACATACAAAGTGTGCCCTAATCCTTCAAGTCAGTTGGAGAAATTAAATGAGATAATTATTGCATACAAGCTTTAGCATGCTACACTGCCATTTAGATGTGCTTTTAATAACATGTCTTATCCAGGCATGGCTATAGTCCTAATACAAGGATTATATGTATGGGATATTATATGTATCCCATGAGGATTGGGACAAGAGAATTAAGAGTTCAAAGACAACCTGGACTACATAATAAGTTCTGGACCAGCCTGGGCTATATAGTAAAACCATATTTCAAAAAAATAAATAAATAAAAATTTAAACAATCATGCTTTTATTTGTAAGCAAATGTTTTGTGTGGGACAGAGGAAAAGGAACAGGTGATCTTGGTTGATCCCACCCTATCCATGGAGAGCTGTCCTAGGGAGACCATCAGAGGCTGTGGCGTCAGAGAGCAGAATTTCAGCCATTGTCACCAGATTGACACCCCTAACCCTACCCACCCACCTTTACCCACTTTCCTCACTCAGCTACACCAAAACAGCAGAGAACACACTTGCCAAGAACTGGACTGGCCCAGTGGAAAAGTTGCTTCACTTTCCCCCCAAGAAGAAAACAATTAAATGAAAACAATGATTTGCTCCATCCAATTAACGGGAGCTAATTTCGGTTTCAGGGCCATTCAGTATGCAGAGCCTCCTCTGTCACAGACCCAGCACTTTGGCTCCACTTGAGACCCAGCATCGCCATGAACCCTGTAAACAAGTGCACTTTCCATTCTAGGATTTGGTTTGCTGGCACTGCTTCAGTCTCCATTCTGAGGAAATTGGTGCTCAGCAGATAATGAGAGGGTTTGCAGATTATAGAGGTTATGGCACAGTGTTCTCCTGTTATGGCTTAACTTAATTAGATGTGCTACAGCAATAACTGGGCTGTAGAATGGGCTCCTGTTTGCCCCCAGGCAACTGCAAGAACAGCACAAATATGAGAGGTGCTGTACAACCCAGCAGCCTACAGAGAATGCAGTGAATCCTACTTATTTCAGAGGGGATGGGCGAGGGGACTGAGAAACATCCCTGGGAATTCTGTACCCACAGGAGCTTTCCAAACTATGCTTATGGAGAAGAAACCAGCAAAGCTACTGCCTGACCTTGAAACTATTCTGTTACCCCTGGACTTTGAAGACACTGATGCAAGCAGCTGATGCAGCTGTCTGGGACTTTGAAGAGCATGTCTGCCTTCTCCTCAACCCTCCACCCTCGAGATGCACCCAGATCATGCAGTAGTAGGATCTTCCCCAGGATGGTGCCCAACCACAGGAGTCAGGATGCCACGTTATTCCTTTTCTGACTGATACCCCAGGTATGTAGATCTTCTGTAAGATTTCAGATGTGCACAGCACTAAAATATGTTATTCTTATTAGGGATGTCGTTGTTATGTTTGCTGTTGCTATGATGAAGTGCCATGACCAAAAACCTAGTTGGAGAGGAAAAGGTTTACTTGGAGTTCTCTTCCATATTGTAGCCCATCATTGGAGGAAGTCAGGACACAACTCAAACAGCAGGAACCTGGAGGCAGGAGCTGATGCAGAGGCCATGGAAGGATGCTGCTTACTGGCTTGCTTGCAGACCTGTCTTATGGAGGCATTTTCTCAATTGAAGCCCCCTTCTCTCAATTTATTCTAGAGCCATGGTTCTCAACTTTCTTAATGCTGTGACTAACCCTTTAATACAATTCCTCATGTTGTGGTGACCCCCAACCATAAGATTATTTCTCTACTTCATAACTGTAATTTTGCTGCTGTTATGAATCATAATGTAAATATCCAATATGCAGGATATCTAATATGTGACCCCTGTTAAAAAGTTGTTCAGTCCCCAAAGAAGTTACCACCCACAGGTTGAGAACCACTGCTCTAGTTTGCATTAAGTTGACAAAAACCAAGCCAACAGAAGGGGATACAAAACTCTCTAGATTGTGTTTTTTTGAAGATGACAGACCTAATGTTCTGAAGCTACATGATGTGTGTCGTCTCTGCTCAGGGTTGTAGGATGGCATCCTTGTGGGAGCAGAGCTGTTCTCTGGCTCTAGTTCACTTGCTGCCTTCAGAAGATGGCACACTGAGTGGGGGTTATGTAACAAAGACTTCTATCATAAATCAGAAATGGAGATTTAGACAACCAATAATTGCCTTCTGAAGCAACTAGTGTAACCAGTCATGCATCTGTCGCTGGTGGTACAACCTGAAGACACTGCTAGAGATGTGAGACGATGCTGAATGAGTGACACGTGCTCAATTGGTTGCTAGGAACACATTGTAAAGTGAACACTGGCTACACTCTGAATTCATGCAAGCCTCAACCACATGCCAATGATCCCATCAATGCCTAATAATTGTCTCATTGTCCATCATTCCTTCTAAAGCCGATCCTTACTCATTACCTGACACTCATGCTATCATTCAACATACATATACTGAGTACACATAATATACACCACACTGTGCTAAAAGCCACTGGGTACATGTTGGGGTAGTGTTAAGCATTCTAAATGTTAATTAATTGGTCCTGCTTGCTGTCTGTTACTTACATTGACTCTGATTGGTTAAATAAAATGTCAAGGCCTGATATTGGGCAAAGACAGAGAAAGGTGGGACTTCCTGTGATTAGAGCAGGAAGCCTGCGCTTTAGACAGAGGATTAATGCATTCCAGCCAGGAGCAGGAAGAAGAAACATTCCAGCCAGGAGCAGCAGGAAGAAGGAGGCACACACCATGAGTTAGAGAAAAGAACCTCATTCCACATGGCCAGGAGCATCAGCATAGTGTGGAGAATGGCAGTCCAAGGGGACATATGTATACATGGGGTCATATTTGGGTAGTAGAATTAAGAGCTAGCTTAGATGGGCTAGGATTGCACAATTCAGGCCAAGACTTGTTAAAATCCATGCGGTGTCTATGTGTGTATCCATTTGTAATGGCTGCTTAAAGATTAACAACTGCCAAGCCAATTATAACAATAATATAAATACTGTTTAAATAGTTTAATTTGCCATATATTTTTTTACAGGTACAAAAAGAAAAATGCATCTCATTTGGACATGTCCTTCAGAGATGACACATTCTGGACTTCAAGAATAATACATAAACAACATGTTGCCATGTGGATGTTTGGGAAACCTTGACATTGTATTAAACATCTTGGGCCTTAATTTATTTACCTCTAAGAGTTCAATAACCTTTAAAAGATATGATCATTATTATTGGACACATACAGGAACATCTGAATTATAATTTGACTCAGGGCAACTGCTCATGAATAACTTTGGTAGGACTTTATCATTAGAATGGCAGTGATACCACAAGAACCATGAGAGTCCTGAGGGCACAGCTGCTGTCTGAGGGTACTGTTTCACTAAGTTTGAAAATAATTGTAACTCACCCAAAAGAGAACAGTGAACTCCTTTCCAAAAAGAAAATGCCAGAGATATGATGTAAGAGAGTCTTTTGGTCTTGGTGCAGAAAGCGCAAACAAATGCGGCATTGCAAGTGGTTTAAAAGATAAGGCTTTTGTAGGGAGCTGCAACTCAGTTTTTTCAGTAAACTCATTTGGTCATTGTGTCAACACTAGAGTAAATTAATAAGCAAGGTAACATGCTTAGAAATGGGACATACAATATTATTTCTGAGGACCATGGCATGATAAGATGAAGGGAAATGAAGTGGCAGAACACAATTCAGTGTCATAGGCTTGGTGAAAAGAAAGAAAAGCTGGAGACTAGGCAACAGAGTGTGGGTATAGGTGGAGAACAATGGTCCTGATGACTAAGTTGACATGTACTGTAAAGGGACAATGCCATTGTTTTTGTTGGAAGAATTCCAATATCTATTCTAAGACACTTGACAAGAAACTAGGCATTTGTTGATGTCCAAGAGGTAATAGAGGAAATAGTCCAACACTATTAAATGATCAGATCCTGGTTGTAGCTCATTGCTTACTGCTGCGCTGTTCTGTCCTGGCACTTGTGTAGGTAGTCTCACTTCATTTTCACAGCAATATTATGGGGCAAAAAATCAATTATACCATAGATGAGCACCAAGCCTTAACTGTGCTACACTTCTTCTGCTGGATGTCAGTCAGCCTACAACTACTAGACCTGGAAATCAGACAAGATTTGCCTAAAGCCAAAGTTAGAACATCTTCTCAACCTGCTCCTCTTAAGGAAATGCTTGCCGAATATGACTCATGCTTCAAAGTCATCTGAGAAGATTGCCTCTTTAAAGGAGATTCACTTCCCTCCACGGTAATAAATTCTTTTACTTGATTTAAGATGCAAGAACAATTCAGACTGAAGCCAGTCTACCATTCCCTCTCAAATTGCTTTTTATAGAAGTGACATTTGACTAAGCCACACATGACACTCACACCCCTACCCCATGACTGAACTCATTTGTTTATTTGTCAGTCACCTACCACCTAATGATAGCATCCTACCGACACACTCTGTTCTTTTTAGGATGCTATAGTATGTTCCTCTTGTTTGAAGATGTCTGGGATGTTTTGTGAAAACTGGGCGTTTGAAAGTTCTTTGAAGAATAAGCACTTATTTGGATATCTTACTTATTTCTCAAATCACTGTAAATGTTACAGATTATTTGAGGAACTATACTGTGATCTGCTTTCTCAGTCTTCCTGGAAATGAGGGTTTTCATCTCAAATCGGTCTTCTTAGGGGCTGGATGGCTTACTGATAAGCTAAGGAGACTTGGGTATGGGTATTTTATCCATGGAACATGTTTGCTGAACATTGTTCCTAACCACCCTGATCATTCCTACATTCCTGCCTGCTGTACAAAAATTAGAGGTCCCTTGTAGAAGGCACAAGTCCTTGTGCTCACATACAAACACTAGGGAAACTAGGAATGTTAAGCACAAAGGGTTTTCTCTTCAAAGGAAGAGATGTATACCTGTTTCCACCCACAAAGCTGGGAACTAATGTAGTTAATAGCCTGGTGCCCTGTGCTATCTGTGGGGTGAGGTTACACCTGATCCCCCAGACTATTCTATTTATCCCAGACTCTTCCTCCCTAGACCTTTATCCTGAGCATTGTTTCTCAGTCAATAGAACCCATCCTCAGGGGAGATGTCACATGTACTTTGTAGCTTGGTAACATCTATGATGACTTAGACCACACCAGATCCTCCTTTAGTCCTTTAAACTATGAAAACATGTTCTTATAAAAGAGGTAACATGTATTTTTGAAAAAAAAAAAAAGTTCAGATGTAGTCATGTCGTAAGGTTTATTGTGTACATGGAATTGGGATAATTTACCAGGAAACATTTTTTTCCCCAAAATTGAACTGTACTTAAATATGCCTAAGTAAACTGCCTGGTGTTAGACTCTAGAAGTCTGAACTGATTGATACTCGCTGCTGAGTTGTACTGAACTATATTCCTTCTTGCCTCGTGCAGATTGTTACTCTGCCGGCCCTGGTGTTTGCAGAGATCCCAATACTCCATTCCATGCTAGCATGTCGAATGATGTTGCCATTGTTCCTATCTTGTTTATGAAGTCATTTCTAAGAGAAGATTGTTTCACCTCAGACTTCCTTGTATTCTGGCTCCCACAATTTGTCCACCTCCTCTTTCCCGATGTTTCCTGAGCCTTACATTCAGGGGCTGTGATGTAGATATATCCTTCTTGGAGGATGGGCTTCCCACAATCTGCTGATCTTCGGTTTGTCTCCAAGTGTGTTTTTCCTTGATGATCTCCATCTGCCATAAGGAGAAGCATCTGATAGCTACACTTATCAGTGTGTATAAGGATAAGACTTAGAATTCAGTATGGAATTATGCTGATCTAGCAAAGAAGGGCATAGGTGGGGCTGGAGGGAGGATACCTTGGTGGGCCTGGAGGGAAGAAAGGGAAGGATGAATATTATTTAATTCCATTTTAATTAAAAATGTATTTTTTAAAAAATAGCTCTTATCCAAATAAAGTGTAGTACAAGGGCAGTCTGTGAATTAACATTACATAATCCTGTCAACAAACAGCAGAATAAGCCTGAATTACACAAACATACACACACAAACACACACACACACACACACACACACACACACACACACACACACACATACCACACACACACACACACACACACACACACACACACACACATCATAGACTTCAAAGTTGAGGCTTAAAGAGTGCTATGATATTCTTTCTATGTGCATCAGTATATTTGCTTTTTTCCCCTTTGGTTTTAAAATTACCTACCTCCATGCACAACACATCTTATCATATGCCATGAGCACACTATTTCAGAAACAGATATATTTGTGTCCTCCAAAAATGGCAGAATGTATTATACAACAATAAATTCACAAGCTACTGCAGATTTACTGGCATTGATTTGCCAGGTGGCCTCACTTTTGTAGACAAGGCAAAGCACGTGTTCTTTTATTCCAATTTTAATCACTGACATTGACTCTCCGATCACACATTATACATCACATGGTAAATATATCTCTATATGTGTATATGAATGTTTCAGAGGAACAACAAAGGATTAAAGAGTCAAAGAACCCCGAGAAGAGGCCTTCTCAGTCTTTCCAAAGAGGCCTAAGAAATCATAGCTGGACAATAGATTGAAGCACAAAGGAGTCCATGGGGAGAAGAGAAGGAAGGAACTGGATGTCTCCTGAGAGGGTCTGTGGCTGCTGCTGCAGTGTCTGACTGCAGGGTCAGAGTTGAGTACAGCTTGCAGAGGTGAAAGTCAGGATGTGGTCCGGGCTAATGAATCAGCAGATGGATAGGTGGCATGTCCAGATGGGAGAGCAGGAGGACAGGAAGACAGTTACTTAAGTAGGCCACAGCCACAAAGGAGACAAAGCCAAGCTGAAACCCACGAGACAGTCAAGGGTTTTCTTCTGTTAGACCTTGACTCACAAAGCGAATGGTGAGATGATGGTTGGTTGGTGGCAATGATAGTGCTAGGTGTCCATCTCTTGTGGGATTCAGATGTAAACATTACGCCTTTCCCTTGGTCTGGGGTATCCAATAAGTTTTGTCTCAGATTTGGTTTTCCTAATATGATTTTAGTACATCATGAACCACTACCATCCAAATTTATCCTGAAAATTTTCTAGGGTGGTACCCTTTCTATTTCCAGGAATAAGTTAACAGCCTGTGCCTTGTGGATGGTGCCAGACAGGTAATGCTATTTATGTGTCTACCCACATACACAGAATCAAAATGCAGTCAAAAGTTCCTTACAACTTGGAGTCTTTCAGGGCAAGGCAAAATTTACACACAAACAAGCAAAACACCATTTTACATGGTCTTAGTTTGCTTTCTGCTGGCTGTGAATGAAGACCATGACTAAAATCAACTTGAGGAGGAAACAGTTTATTTCATTTTACAGGTTACAGTCTTCCATGAAGGGAAGTTGGGGCAGGAACTGAAGGTGAAGTCATGAAAAAACTCTGATTATTGGCTTGCTCCCCAGAGTTCCCTAGGAATGCTTTCTCATACAGCTCAAAACCACCTGCCCAGGAGTGGCATCACCCTCAGTGGGCTGGGCCCTGGGCCCTCCTATATCAAGCGTTCATCAAGAAAATGCCCCCACAGGCTTTCCCACAAGTCAAAATGGTGGAGACTTTTTCTCAGTTGAGAGTCCTTTCCCCAGATACATCTAGGTTTGTGTCAAATTGACAAAAAAAAAAAAACAAAAAAAAAAAAACAAAAAACCAGTCAGCATGCACTGTATGAAGCACCTCAGGATAGGACGCAATCTGATCTCAATATTATACTTCAGTTGATGGCTGACATTCAGGGCTTTGGGGAATAGATGTTGGGTAATCTACTGCAATCACCTCTGGCCTTCACATTTAGCTCAGTGCCAAAAACTTTGAATGTCCTTGGCAAATACTGCCCAGTGGTACTTCTTTAGGGGAAGCTGTTGAACAGGACAGTCATAAGACTCCAGAAAAGAAAACAATTTCATTTGTTCAAGATTTTTCCCTATGTTAGTTTTAGCCAAGATGAATGACAAAAGATGTCCTTGCAGGAAAGTGAGGGAGATGGTTTTCTAAATGAAGATAAATGATAATATTACAATTTTGTTCTTTTAGGATGTATCTAATATGTCATCGGATCTCAGTAATGAAAAGTAGACAGAATTACCTTTGGTCTTTTTAATTAGTATAATGGGGGTTCTGAATTTAGCAATAAGAAAGATTCAGACATGCCCAGGCATGTTTGTGGAATTGAGCAGCTGCCAGAAGCCTGTTTGCATATGGAATGAGGGTCCTCTGGGGATTTTTCTCATTCTGAAGGAAGAAGTTGCCTGGCAACAAGAGTTTGACCCATGGAGAGGTCCTTACCCAACCAACCCAGGAGCAAGGAAGCCTGAGCACAGTGCAGTGCATGTCATCTAGCTTCGTCTCCAAGCTGGATGGCATGAATTTATGCCCATGCACTTCATATAGTAGGGAGTTTGAATGTGCAAAGTGGAAGAAAATGTCATTTTTACAATATAGAAATATAAGGTAGTACTTCTGGTTCTATTTTAGTAGACTGAAACCTAATATGATGAAAGTATCCTTTCTTTCACCACAAACTTTTTTTACGTTGCTTATGGTAATGTTGCTAAAGCATTCATAGCAATTCATGGCAGAACAGCAGAAGTCCCAGGAGAAAAGCCCTGAAGGCCATGGAAGCATTAAGAATTGATACCTGTGAGATGTAGTAGTACCCAGATGATATTTCCTTTTCCACAGTAGTGTCTATTGGTATTGTCATTGTTACCGTCTTACTTTAGCAGTATGAAAACCAGTTTGGATCCTGCAAAGTATGATCAGATATAAGCCAGAAGGTATTGTGCCCAGTGTATGAAGCCAAAGAATAGCAGTGAACAAGAGACATACATGATCTTCTCTACTGTGAGAAATACTGAGAATAATTCACATGATGTCAAAAAAATCTCCAAATTCTGACAGCAATATTCTTCCTGGAAAGCCGAGTTACACTTTCAGATTAACATTTTAAAGTTTATTTTAAAGGACAGAGGTCATCGTTAGAGAATCTAGGACAGTTTAATGGTTAGTTATTTGTTCAGATTCCTGATATTCTCCCAGATGCCATATGCTCTCACCTCTCCAGTATCTCTGTCAGTCATGTATTATAACATGGGTAACAGGAAGGGGAATCTTGTCCACGGGAATACAGTGTTCCTATGAGACACACTAACTTCTTCGACATGTGTAAAATCCTAGAGAATGCTCAATCCTTTTCTCACACAGAAGTCTTCTTTTCCTGGTGTGGTATTGATGGAGATATTTATGAACATGACTACTGGGAGGTTTACACATGGCACTCAGAGGGAGAGAAATAGAAACAGAAAACTCGAAACAAAAAGTCTCAACACAAATGCTTCAACATTACCCTGCCATCTGCAAGATATGTATTCACTCTATATATTCTTAGATAGTCCCCAAGTAAAGGATTTTTGTTCTTAAAAATATGATACACCATTATAATAGTGTCTACTTTAATGTGTTCAGCTTTGTTTGAGATGTGATACCAGTTTGGGATTTATACATGCACTGTTTCTTGAGGCAAGCTATTCACCCTTTCTCAGCCTCAATTTCCTCATTGCTCTAAGTTAAGAACTAATATCTCTATCCTGTGACTATTGTGGAGATCAAATGAGAATCAGACCTAATGCAGAATAGATACTCAGCAAGTTCACAAATATGAAGTTATATATATATATATATATATATATATATATATATATATATATATCCCACATCAACAGTGGTTGATGATTGTACTCACTGGGTGATGAGGCTGGACACAGTACATGAGCATCCCATCTTCACAAGTGCTGAATAACCCATGCTCATAACAACTGAATGTTTGATACAAGCCAGGGTCTCTGCAAAGTCATTTTCATGCATTGTCTCAGACATGCCAGATTGTGTTGGCCTATGTCATTAACTGGATGGTTATTACAGGTCCTGTCTTACTCAGGAATTTGACTGCCTAGGCATTTTGCAAAAGTGCCATGGATGTATTTATATATCTACAAATCATTTTCCTTCAGCTTCAGCATTCCAATTTGTTATGCATTGGATAGAAAGTATTCTGACCCTGAAAATTGCCAACGTATTTAAGAAGACTTGGTGCCTATCCAGTGTTCTTATTTTCATAGTTTTAGGAAATGTTAGGAGAAAAGGCTTAGTTGAAGGACTTAAGTCACTTCAGGAAGGTCCTTGTGAATTCTATTCATAGTTCCTCTTTGCTTCTTGTCAGCTGTGAAGTAAACAGCCTCCTCTTCTACCTGCTTCCACCATGATGTCAGCTTTGCCTCATCCCCAATGGATTGAAACCGCTGATACCCGGAGCCAAAAGAAAGAATTCATCCTTACAGTCGATCCCTTAGATATAGAGGTCACAAAAAAGATAAAACACTCTGTTTGAAAGTGTATATATTGTTCTCAAAGCTAAAGCAGTTACCTACTTGGTTTCTGTTTATTTTTAAGCTCTGAGTAAATTGTGCTTTCTTTAAACTGACATTCCTGAAGAAGGGTCCATGTTCTTGCTTCAATCCAGTGGGATCCAAGACTTGGCTTTTCCCACTGTTTTTATTGATCATGAAATGGAATCAAAAATCTCCCACCATTTCTGCTGAGGGGTCCATGTTGTTACTGGGCTAGGAACTGGTACTCTAAAACCCATCCACCTTGCCTCCACAATATGGGTCAGCATTGCACCAACACTCCATACCAGTGTCAGAGCCATTGCAGAACAATTTCTTAGATTTATAATAAGCGCAATCCTGTATGGGCCTGTGAACTGGGCCTCAAATAACTTATTTTCCCACCATAATAATAGGAGAGCCTTTGGCCAATCTAACTTATTTAGACCAGTATGTAAATCTGGTTCAAAGTGCTAAAACAAGCAGAGCATGTGAAAGGGAAGGAACCAGGCATACAAAAGGACCCTCTACATTTCCAGAACACAGATGTGGCTGGATTGCTCAGATTCCTGATATTCTCCCAGAGGCCATATGCTCTCACCTCTCCAATATCTCTGTTAGTCATGTATTATAACATGGGTAACAGGAAGGGGAATCTTGTCCACAGGAATACAGTGCTCCTATGAGACACACTAACTTCTTCGACATGTGTAGAATCCTAATGCTCAATCCTTTCCTCACACAGAAGTCTTCTTTTCCTGGTGTGATATTGATGGAGATGTTTATGAACATGACTACTCCTGGGAGGTTTACACATGGCACTCATGTTTTTTGTCCTGAAGAGTAAAATATACATTTTATTTTATAAATATATTTTATTTTATTTGGATGACCAAATTCTGTGTTGGTGAGCCTGAGGAGGGCTTTAAGGCCAGACCAGATTTTCACCACAGGAGAAAGAACAACAGGTAACCAAGAGATGCTGGTAATTCCCACAACATACCCTTCTACAGAAGAAGGCCTCTCAGAATGGGAGCCTCCCCAGCCACTTCTCTGTAAGAGTGGCCAAGGTTGCCTGCAGTTTTGAGCTTCTGTAATCCCACGACCCTTGTGGAGACCAGACCTGACAATGAACTTTAACGTCATCACCAACGGTTATCTCCGTACTCCCACTATTTGTTTTGGAATAGTGGCTCAGCGCTTTGCACCCATGTTCTGCTCATCTGCTTTATAAATGTTCTGTTACATATGAACAATTTAAGGCTAACTTTTGCGTGTTTTGCAGATCTGGAGCCTTATTTAAGATACATACAAGTGCTCCTGTAGAAGCTAGCATTGGAAAGTCGTCCGCAAAGGGCACAAAGGCCAGATGTGGCTGTGGATCGCTTGGTAAGTGTTATGATGAGGTAAGGTACACATAATATTCATAAAGGTTATTGGGAAGAGTTTTCACTAGTGTTTGTGAATGTTAAAAAGTATAAACAGATACTCCTAGAAGCAATATGGTGGTTAATTGGGAATCCCAGTGTTAGGAGTAGGTTACCTCCCTAGGAGTTGTTAATCATAGAAACCTTAGAGGCTCCTGAAACAATAAAGGCTATTGCCATGGTTTTTTTTAATGTTTATTTATTACTTCAAGTTATATCTCCATCACAGTACCCTCTTTCCCTCCCTCCCGATTGCCATATTATACCACAGTCATTGTAACATTCTTGAACTGAATAATACCCTATTCCTGAAGATACTGCTGGACTTTAAGAAATAAATCTTGGCCTGAAAATTCTCCCTGAGAACTAGATCCTGTAGTGCTAGAAGCTGTTGATAATGATTTAGGGGAGAATTAAGCCCAACAGGCCTACTCAGGTGTGCATCCTGTATGCTTCACAATGGAAGTATAAGGCAAGAAGTTCCAACTACACCATTGTATGTAGTGTGAATAGTTAAGGGTTGACCCAATTTTCTCATTGGACTTAAGGCCCTCAAAGTCGGAAATTCATACCTGGTATAGAGACCAAAATAAAAACCTGTGACCAGAGAAGTCATAGGCTTTGATGGAGAAAATCAAACAACAAACAAACAAAAACTGCTATTGATTGTTATATGATATAGCAGTTAAAGACTTTCTGTTCATTTGTGATTATAACCATTAGCACTGAGGCCCATATCTGGATATTTTTCCATTTCACATTTTTTCTCCTTTTGCTCACTTGTGTTTTGTAGTAGGAAAAATATAGCCCAAGACTTGACAACAGTTGAGTTCTGGAAATGAGACACAACAAAAGGGCATTTAGGTTCACTACTTCACTGCAGTTGAAAGAAAATAGTTAGACATCTTTATCAACCCCCCCCCCCCTCCCCCCCCCCCCCCCCCCCACTCCAGCCTCAAGGCTCAAGAACTCATGGAAAAGTGGCAGGCAGAAAGAATGTGAATGTTAAAGGAAGGGGTGAAGGTATGGTACAGGACTCACTTCTGAGTCAAAAACAAACAAACAAAAACCCACCATCTGGAGAGTATAGCTGTGCTTGCTTGCAAAAGACCATCCCTTCCAAGCTAGTTGACTGTTTACATCTCCAGATAGAGAGGTAGGGAGGTCATGAGAATCTCACCTGAACATTCAGCCATTCCCTACCACCAGCTGTACGCAATTCTGCCTTAACTGCATCCAACCCAGGGCAGGGCTAGAGTATAGAGATCCAGGAAGACTACAGGTTAGAGGGACTCAATCCATGAGGCTTGTGGGGAAGCTACCATGCCTGCTTCGTAAAGACCTGCTAATCCGGACTTTTGTGGAGGAACACACACTCCAGTAAGTAATCACTCACGTAGGCTCTGTGTGTAAGCCTAGTGAACTCATTGGTTCCTCAAAGAACTCTGGTGGAATAGTACCTGGGTTTGTCATTGGAACTTTAAGGAGGACAGATGTTGCTTTGCTTATGTCTACCTTGTGAGGGAAAGTTTGCAAAAAGTGCCCTTCCTAAGGACTGTTGTGCAGAGAGTTTAACGAAGTTCACATACAGAGTTGTTTTGTATTTTAGCTTTTGGGTTCTATCAAAAGATTTTATTAGAGAAGTCAACGGAAGGAGTTGGAGTTTCCTTGTAATGTAGTTGTTCTGCTTTGAGAGGTTTTGAGAAAGTTAAAGTGAACTAAATGACTCACTGTTGGTAGAGAGCAGGGCAGCTCTGTTACATAGGGTCATCTCTAGATAACCTCGGTGCGCACAAACTTTTAATTAATGGGTAACCCCGAGTGACACCTGGGTCTCATGGGATTGTGATGTGGGGCAGTCTAGATAATTGCCGTGACAAGGTGGGACGGGAGTTCCCGGTTCTTTTCCCCCCCCCCCCCCAGAGAGTGCTTACACATCCTTCTTTTCCTCCTGTGGCATGAAGAAAAGTTGTCTTGACTTGTTACTCCTAAAACTTACACTATTCCCCAAACTAGAAGCCAGGGGAAGTTTAGGTACATGAAAAAGTTAGTTGAAGGCAAACAGGTATTGAAATTAGTGAGAAAACAGGTAAGAGATGAGTGAGATCTAGTTAACACATGGAAGCACTGATTGGGATGGAGATTGTCTGAGGAGGGACCGGGTGGTAAATGTACCAGGTGTGTGAGTTTCAGTTATGCAGGATGATTAAGTTGTAGAGAGCTGATGTTGAACACTGCGCCTACATTTAGCAATGCATGCTTAAAATATGTTAAGATCTTCCATTCACTGTTCTTACCTCAACGAGAGAACAGCAGTATTGAAGCAAAAATACAAGAAAACATCTTGGCTTCAGGCTTAAATTTGTGAAGAAACCCTTTCACAGGGCAACTTAGAGGTATTGGTGGAGCAACTTGGCAATCCAACATGTTTGCGATAAGAGAAATATGTTGGAGTCAGTAAGTAATGAGGTACATCTCCAGAACAGCCGAGAAAACTGGGGTCCGCGGCAGGTCGGAGGGTATCAGGATCCATCCAGAGAATGAGCTGACTCCTTAGAGGGCACAACTTCATTATGAATGAACTTCCCATTTCAGGAACAGGACAGCCATGGTGTCAGTCCCTGGGTGACAACACATAGCACATGCCATTAAATATTGTCTTTCAGTCAACATTCCCACTCTGTGGTTCCTTGTTTAAGTTTTTTCTGCTAAAAACTAATGGCATCTATGTTCAGCCTCCAGGGTACTGTGGCCTCCCCAGTATTTAATGCTCACACTGTTTGAAGCTGTTGTTGCTTAAGAGTCAATAACTGAATAGCAACAGCATGCAGGAACCCAGTTCCTTGACTAGAGACAGAAGGGTGACCTCCAAAGTCATATGAACTCGACTTCTCTATGAGGCCAGGTTCATAGCCACACCCTCTTTGTTTCATTTTGAATGTTTCAATGCTTTGCTTTCCTTGCTGATTTTGTCTGGAAGCTCTTCCTCAGTCACTGCCCCAGGATCTTTGGCTCTAGATCTCCTGGGTCAGCATGAGTGGAATGACAAATGATTTGGAGCTAGTTAGAGATTAAGATCAGAAAATGTTGCTTGCTGTTGCTATTTCTGTACTGTGACTGGTCAGTATATTTGGGAGGATGACATAGCCATCCTGATTTTCAAGATTTTGATGGGGACTCTGTCCATGAGAAATACTAAATGACCCATAATAAAGCCAATTTTACTATGTAAGCACAGCTACTCATTAACTAGACTAAACTTGGGATCTATTTACACCCTTTCTTTCTTTGTTTCTTTCCTTCTTTTTTCTATCATTTATCTATCTATTTATTCATTTATTTATTTATATACATTTTTGAGACAGGGTTTCTTTATGTAGCTCTGGCTGTCGTGGACCTCACAGAGATCCTCCTATCTATAAATATTGGCAAAATAGTCATTTTAACAATATTAAGTGTACTAAACGCAACCATGGAGTGTCTTTCCATTTCCTAGTGAGTTTCTCTGTCTTTTTCTTCAGAGGTTTAAAGTTTTCCTTATAGAGGTTCTTTACATCCTTGGTTAGGTTTATTTATAGATTTTAATGCAATCCCAATCAAAACCCTGTTTAATTCTTCACAGAAATACGGAAAAACTACTCTATCATATGAAGCCACAAATGACACAGATAGACAAAGCAATCCTGAACAAAAAGAACAATGCTGGAGGGGATTACCATTCCAGATCTTAAAATACATTACAGAGGCATAGCAATGCAAACAATGTAGGACCAGAACAAACACAGACATGTAGACCAAAGGGGCGAAACTGATGACTCAAACTCAAGAACACGTAACTTGAGCCATTTAATATCTGAGGAAAATTCCAAAAACAAAAAAAAAGAGAAAAGAAATCATCTTCAACAGATGGTGCTGAGAAAATTGATGCCACATGTAGAAGTGGATGAATGAAATTAGACCTGTTATCTATCACCTTGAAAAAAAAAAACTTAACTCAAAATGAATCAAAGACTTAAATGAAAGACATGACACACAGAATGAAAATGTCCATCACCCTAAGGGATGTAGGTATGGAAATGGAGTTTCTGAATAGGATTCCATTTGCCCAAGAATTAAGGTAAACAATCGAAAAGCTTAAAAAGCTTCTGTATGGCTAAATACTGAAAGAAATAGTCATCCAGGTGAGGATGAATCCCACAGAATTTTCGGAGAATCTTTTCCAGCTCTACATCTGGAAGAGGAATATACAGAATATATATATATATATATATATATATATATATATATATATATGAAATCAACAGCAAATGACCTTCCCCTCCCACTTCAGACACAATTAGGCCTGAAGTCTGAAGAGAGTTCTCAAAAGAAGAAAAAATAATTGCTGCAAAGTATCTCAAAAAAATGCTCATCATCCCTGTCAATTAGGGAAATGTAAATCAAAACAACCCTGAGATTTCATTTTATCCCAGTCAGAATGGCAAAGAGAATAACACTATAGACAACAAATGCTGGAGGGAGTGATGGGGAAAGGGACCCCTTATTCCCTGTTTGCAGAATTTTAAACGGGTATGTTCACTATTGAAATCAGCACAGGGAATTCTCATAAAGCTAAAATATACCTACCATAGGAATATGACCAAAGGACTCACCATTCTACTCCACAGATACTTGCTTGACCATGATAATTGCTGAAAATGAAACAACCTAAATAGCCTTCAGCTGCTGAATGCATAATGAAAATGTGGTCCATATACACTTTAGAATACCATTTAACTAGTACTTCTGGCACAATATTGAAAGGGAGTAGGGATAGTGAAAATTACTGTCTCATTTTTACCTCAGTGAGATTACTTCAAGTTTTTCTTTATTTAGGGTGATGTTAGCTGTGGGTTTCTGTAGAAAAAATAGCTCTAAATTATTTAATAGTATTTATATTATCATTAATTGGTCAGGTGACAGTTAATTCTTAACCAGCCATTATAAATGAGCACACAGACACCACGTGGATTTTAACAAGCCTTGGCCTGAATTGAACAATCTTGGCCCACATAAGCTAGCTCTTAATTCTATTACCCAAATGTGACCCCATATATACATATATCCCCTTGGACTGCCATTCTCCATGTTATGCGGATATTCCTGGCCATGTGGAATGAGGTTCTTTTTTCTAACCCATGGTGTGTGTTCTCCTTCTTTCTGCTCCTGGCTGGAAGAGTCTGTGAGGCTGGACCATCTCAGCAAGCTGTTTGAAGTTGTTCTGGATGCAGATTTTGGAGAAAACAGCAATTGAGGTAGTCTATGAGGCTGGATCATTTGAGCTACTTGTCTTCTTTGGTGTCTGGTCACTTTGTTCTGAAAATATATAATTTCTCACAAGTAACATATAGTTCTGCAATTACCAAAATGCCTTGGATACACAGAATGCACAAATCAATTAAGGAATACCTTCTGTTCTTTGTTTGAACATCAGAAAGACATTTGTAAGTCTCCATTCATGCCATATAAAAACATGACATGTAATAGTGTTACATATATATGCTACATATAATCTATTTTAAATTGAAAATACAGTATAAGATTGTATGGAGTTTAAGTATTCTCCTCTACAGTTGACATAAATCTATTAATTGATGAAAACAGGTTTTTTCTGTGTTGTTCTGGCTTTTTGTAGATTAGGTTGGCCTCAAACTCAAAAGGAACCTTTCTGTCTCTTTCTTTGTTTCCCACATTTTGGGATCAAAGGTATGCATTTATATATTTTTTCTTTCCTTTTCTCCTTTATTTGGAGATTTAATTTCTATGTGGATATATCAATCCTTATTGAGACAGGGTTTCTCTTTGTAGCTTGGGCCGACTTGATTTACTCTGTAGAGCGCTGTAGATTAGATCGACCTTGAACACACAAGGAACCTGTTTATTCCTTGTTTCCCAAGGTTTGAGACCAAGGCATGACTTTAAATAATTGAATTACCCTTATTAAACAATAACATTAATTAAACCATTTTGCGTTAGTTTGAGTTCCGATTCTCCCATGGAAACTCCATTCTCTCTCTTTTTTTTTGCAATGCTAGATAGACTTTTATTGAAGCTTAGAAAATGGGGTTGAGAATATACATCATACAGAAAATTACAGAAAAGCAGTTCTCCATCTTCTGAGGGGATGGGAGTGGTTCTCAGGGTTTTTTTTTAACTCCATTTTTAAGGAGATTGGTGTAGAATAGCATGATATGCTATTTTATGTTAGCTTTTCTTAACTGTTGGCTGTGGGAGGCATGCAGTTTGCATGTTATTCCCCATCCTAACTTTGTGTCCTTATATTGATTAACAGAATATATCTCTTTTTCTCACTCTCCCCATCCCCCCCCGAGATAGGATTTCTCTGTGTATCCTTGTCCTGGACTCACTTTGTAGACCAGGCTAGCTTTGAATTCACAGAGATCAGCCTGCCTCTGTCTCTTAAATTCTGGGATTAAAGGTATGCACCACCACAACCAGAGATTAACATATCTCTTTTAGGGGCAAAATGTCTCTTGAAACCAGTTCTCCAGTGGGAGCCCCACACCTAAGGAGACTGACTTGTGACCCCTTTCTCTTTATATAAATTTAAGATTATGTGTATTTATCCTTTAGATCAGTAAGGACATTATTATATTTAACATCAAGGAAAAAAAATGTGTCATTTTTGAATTCTAGACTGTCTTTAGTAAGCAGCCTTATCTTATCAGCAGGATTCCCACCCTGCCTTCATTGTTTAAACCAGGCTGGTTTAGAATTCAGAGATCTGCCTGTATCTTCCTCTAGTGTGATGGGATTAAGGGATTAAGGCATGTGCCAGTACTACCCTGCTCAAATATTTCACTTAAATCCTAGATAATAGTAACTCTGTAAGCCAGAGAACAATTTTGAACTTAGTAACAATTCAAAATCTGCCCAAAATCTTCAAAAATCTCTTATGTTTTAGCAATGCCAAACCAGAAAAATATCCTTTCTATATTCCAATATAGGAAAATCAAAGACATCTAAACAAAAATCAAGCAAATAAACAGAATTCCAAAATCCTTGGCATTTCTAACCATGCCATCCCATGCTGCAATTAAAGCTTTGTTCATTATTCCTTAGAATCTAGTTTTGGCTGCATTTCACTGGTGGGCCGATACCAAAAACTCCTGACAGGCACCTAGTACCCTAGGAGCAGTGAGCTCCAGCTGCCATCAGTTTTGTATTATCTATCAGGTAAGGCCTCCTTCCTTCCCCCATTATCATTGTTGACAATTTAGCATTCCATCTGTAAATTCTTTCCTTTAAGACAATCCTAGTCCGAACTTTCTCAAAAAAGATACACGGGACCACAATTTTCTGGGTAAAAATTATTTGCATGCTAAAAGGAACAAATTCAATTGGAATACAAAAGTATTGAGGCATTATGAATTCCTCCATTTTTAATCAAGGTGATTAATTCCGCTCTCAAGTTCTATTTAGAAGGCTGCCAGTTTTTTAGTACTTAAGGAGAGCTAAAGCTTTCCATTTTTGTTGCAAGGCAGTTCTTTTTTTGTTGTTGTTGTTAAGGGAGCTGCTCCTTTGAAATGTATTCAGGTTCAGCTCCCACTCTTTGGCTAGGAAACCACCTTTTACGCAGGCCTTCTCATACTGTAAGCATGGATTCTAATTGCTGCAGTTGGGTATCATATGTAGAAAAAAACAGCTAATTAAGTTATTTTAGAAATATATTTAAATGCATACCTTTGATCCCAAAATGTGGGAGACAAAGACAGAGAAAGATAGGTTCCTTTTGAGTTTGAGGCTAACCTAATCTACAAAAAGCCAGAACGACACAGAATAAACCTGTTTTAATCAATTAATAAATTTATGTCAACTGTAGAGGAGAATACTTAAACTCCATACAGTCTTATACTGTATTTTCAATTTAATATAGATTATATATAGCATACATATGTAATACTATTACATACCATCCTTTTATATGGCATGAATGGAGACTTACAAATGTCTTTCTGATGTTCAAACAAAGAACAGAAGGTATATATCAAGACATATCAACTCCTGACAGCACCCCCTATTCTCCTCCAAGTAGAAGATGAGCATCGAAGAATCTCCAGTGGGAGATGATTGAATTAGTCGCAAGCCTATCTCTTGGTAGGAAAAGCCCCTTGCTCCAACTGTAGACAGAATGCTGTCCAAAAAGGACAAAACCTGGAAGCAGGTAAGTCGACAGCCTAGCTCTGCCAAGACAGGGTAGGTAAGTCCTTCATAACCCCTGCTCTACAATCAATGTCTGTCAGAGAAGCGGGGCCAAACGACTGAAGAGCAAAGCTGTAATGTATGGAGAGAAAATGGGAACTGTCCAGGCAGCCACTGGTATGTCATTTCTTAGTTTGGGAAGCTGCAGACCCTATACTTCCTATAAAATCAGATATATTTATCCCTCTCAGGTCTCTGAGGTGATTGAAGAACAGATAGATAAAGTCTCATAATTAAATTTTGAGTTGTTTAGGAGTCAAGAGAGTGTTATACATCTAAGAAGATACTTTTAAAATTGTGTTGCAATTAGTATGAATGTTGAGTCAGATATAGAACTTTAAACTCATGGAGATGGTTAGATAGTAGAATGTTAAAGTCAGGTACCAAATACATATGGACTGGTCATTGGGAATGTACGTTAAGCCATATAACCCTCATAACTGTGGCCTAATTACCTCTGTTGTACTGTATTGTATTTATTATTATAAGAGAAAGGGCCATTTGTTGGACTGAAAGGGGAAACTGTAGGGAGAAATAAGATATACCTTAAACTTAAAAGAAAAAAAAAAGGGAACAGGATGGGGGGTTGAGGGTAGGAGGGTGGGACTGGAGGGGGAATAGGGAGGGGACTGCGATTGAGATGTAACTTGAAGAAATAAAAAATAAAGGAAAAAAAAAACAAAGAAAAAGAGGGGAAATATATGTATATAATATAGAAATGATAAGATATAAGGTTAGATTATTGAATCTGCTCTGAAACTTAAAACTATTGTTATTCTTAAAATAAGGTTATCTTTTGATACATTGGTATAGCATTTTGTATATTGATACAAAAATAAGGTTAAATTTTAATTCATTGGTATAGAATTTTATATTTAGACACATATTATGTATATTTCAACTTATATAAGGTATTGTGCCTATACAAATCATTTAAAAGGACAGGTTTACTTCCAATCCTTTTATCAGTTGCTATTGCAATCTATTTAGGATTCTGGATAATACAAGTTGACTGGCCAGTTGAGCTTCTGGTCATGTCAAATACTAGTCTGAATTTATCACAAAAAGGACAAAATGGCATTTAAAGATGTTTTTATTATTTTAAGAATTGTTTGACTTAAGACATTCAGCTCCTGACAGCTCCAGTTTGACTTGGAAGAAAACTATGAGCATCAAAAAGAAATCTTCCACCAGGAGATAATTCCTACTGAGCAAAAATGTCCCTGCTCTCTCAACAGACTATATACAGTCCAAAGATGGACCAGAGCTTAAATGCAGGTAAGTCGATGTCCTGATTCTGCAGAGTCAGAATGGGAAAATCCTTCTGATTTCCTGCTGCATCATTTAGTCTGTGAAAAATGCTTGGCTAGAAGGCTAAAGATGATGCTCCATTGGTATCAGAGATATCTGGGACTGTCTAGGCTACAAACTGGGACTGTCATACTTTTTGGAAGCTGCTCTCCTATGCTTCCTACTCACTCAAATAATAACTTTTTCCCTTCTTATGTCTTTGATGGGGTTGAAGGCATAATAGTTATAAAATTTCAATTGAACTTGAGTTGTTTAGGATTTAAAAGGATATTTTCAAGTCTATATAAAATCTTTAGGTTTATAAATATAGGATATGATAGAAAATATTTAGGTTCAGAACTTTACTCAAACCAAGATAGATAGATTTTTTTTTCTTCTTCAAGATTGCCTGATACAAATAGGCTAAACATTATGTGTATAACTTTTATATATGGTTTTCTTGATTGTTTCATATTTGTTCTTATTGTTTTTACCATATGAATTTAAAAATTTAGCCTTTTTATTAGACAAAAGGAGGGAATTGATGGAATAGTTTAAGTACTCTAAATGTTAATTAATTGGTCCTGCTTGCTGTCTGTTATTTACATTGACTCTGATTGGTTAAATAAAATGCTGAGGCCTGAGATTCGGCAAAGACAGAGAAAGGTGGGACTTCCTAACAGGAAGCCTGTGCTTTAGACAGAGGATTCAACATTCCAGCCTCGAGCAGCAGGAAGGAAGACACACGCCATGGGTTAGGAAAAAGAACCTCATTCCACGTGGCCAGGAACATCCTCATAGCATGGAGAATGGCAGTCCAAGGGGACATATGTATTTATGGGGTCATAGTTGGGTAATAGAATTAAGAGCTAGCTTAGATGGGCTAGGATTGCACAATTCAGATGAAGGCTTGTTAAAATCCACTTGTCTGTGTGTACTCATTTTAATGGCAAATTAAGGATTAACAGCTGCCAAACCAATTAATGATAATCTAAATACTGTAAGATAGTTTAATTATCCATTTTCTACAGGTTTCTTGTATAAAGCTTTGATTGTGTTGAGGAATAGTCCCTCTAGCCTTTCATTCTCTAGGACTTTAATCATGAAGGCAATTGGATTTTGTCAATGCCTTCTTCTGCATCTATTGAGGTGATCCATGTGATTTTTGTCTTTAAGTCTATCTGTATGGTTTATTAGAGTTCTTTGCTAATGGGTGTTGAGCCATCTGTTCATTTTAGAGATAAAGCCAGCTTGATCACGCTGTATAATTTTCATTGCTTGCTTGTATTCTGCTTGCAATAATATTGAGCACTTTGAGTCCATGTTCATCAGGGATATTTGCCTGTAGTTTTCTTTCTTTGTGGTGTCTTTACCTGGTTTTGGTATTAGAGTGGCATTAGCATTGTAGAAGGAGTTTGGGAGTTTTGCTTCTGTTTCTACTTTTTCTTTCTTAATATTTTAAGATGGACTAGCTTTTAATGTCTGGTAGACTTTTACTTTGAATTCGTCTGGTCCTGGAGTTGCTTGGCTGGAAGGCTTTTTATTACTATTTCAATCTCCTCATTTATTATGGGTCTGTTTAAATTGTTAACTTCTTGGTTTAATTTTTGGTGCATTTGATGAATCTAGAAATTTATCCATATCTTTTAGGTTTTCCAGATTAATGAGTACAGGTTTTTAAAATAGTTCCTTATAATATTCTCCATTTCTTTGTTGTAGGAGGAATGGAGGTCTGTGTCCTCACATACATGCTCTAGAGCAGTGGTTCTCAGCCTTCTTAATTCTGACCCTTTAATACAGTTCCTCAAGTTTTGGTGACCCCTCCAAGCATAAAATTATCTTCATTTGCTACTTCATAATTGTAATTTCACTCTTGTTATGAATCATAATGTAAATATCTTTGTCTTCTGATGGTCTTAGGTGAACCCTGTGCAAGGGTCATTTAACCCCCAAAGGGGTCATGGCCCACATGAGCCATGAGAAGCATGCACTAGGGGAACCTAGAATGTTAAGCACAGAAATTCCTTCAAGAGAAGGAATGCAAACTCTGCTTTCCACCTAGGAGCCTGGAGCTGATGTGCTGTCCAGACAATTGACCTGTGTACCAGTTTCCAGCACTGGATCCTTCCATACCCTTCTTCCAAAGTTGTTTTGCTCACTGGAGCTATAGAACCTATATTTATGGACAATGTCACATGTATTTTACAAAGAGTTTTTATGTCGTCATGTCTGATCTTTATTTAGCTTACTTTGTTCCTCAAAGAGATTTAGGTGCACTTCCTTGTACACATGGGATTGGGATTGAGTCAATTATCACAAAAGTAGTTTTTATCAGAGTGTGCCTCATTTAAATATGCCTAAAATAAACAATGTGGAGTCAGATTCCTGACATTTGGAACTATACAGCCTACTGAGTCCTGTGGTACTGGAATGCCTTCTTGCCTCCCATGGTTCATCACTCTGAACTTTGTCTTTGGAGGTCAGAGAGATCCCTATACTTTGGAGTCCATTGTAATGTTTGCCTGTTCCTTTCTGATTTTGTTAATTTCAATCCATCTGTCTGTCCTTTACTCTTTCCTTCCTTTTTTCCTTCCCTTTTCCTTCCTTTACTCCTCTCTCTCTCTCTCTCTCTCTCTCTCTCTCTCTCTCTCTCTCTCTCTCTCTCATTACTTGGGCCAAAGGTCTGTCCCCCTTGTTTATCTTCTCAAAGAACCACTTCTTAGATTTTTTGATTCTTTGCATTGTTTTCTTTGTTTCTATCTTATGATTTTGGCTCTGATTTTTATTATTTCTCCCAAAGGACTAGGTTTAGATTTGGTTTGGTTTTGTTTATCCAAACTTTTGAGTTGTAGCATTAAGACATTTATTTGTACTCTTTCTGATTTTTTTAATGTAGACATTTAGAATTATTAATTTTCCTCAAAGAACCGCTGTCAATATGTCTGAGAAGTTTTGTTTATTGTGTTTTTATTTAATTCCAGAACGTTCTTGATTTCTTCTGTGATCCATTCATCTTTTAGTAATGACTTATTTAATAACCATGAGTTTGTGCATTTTTAGAAGTTTTGTTGTCAGTTTTAAGTTTTATTGCATTGTGTTAAGTCAGGATACAGGGATAATTTCAATTTTTTGTATTTGTAAATATTTGTTTTGTGTCCTAGGACGTTGTCTGTTTTAGAAAAGCTTTCATGTGTTTCTTTGTAGAATATTCTTTGGTACTTGAAGAATATTCTATAGATGTCTGTTAAGTTCATTTGATATATGGTGTCAATTAATTCTAATGTTTCTCTGTTTATCTTTAATCCAGATGACCTGTCTTTTGGAGAAGTGAGAGATTTAAGTTACATACTATTAATAGGTTGGTATTAATCAGTGTCTTTAATTCCAGTAGTAGATTTTTTTTTTTTTTTTTAGAAAACTGATCACCCTTGAGTTTGGTGCAGATATGTTAAAACAGTAATGCCTTCTTCATTAACTATTCCCTTGACTAGAATACACTATCCCTCTTTATCTCTTTGATAAGTTTTAGTCTGAAGTCTATTTTGTCAGATATTATGATAGCAATGCCTGCTCACTTACTGGTCCCATTTGATCAGAGTTCTTTTGTCCAGTGGTTTACTCTAAGGTGGCGCCTACCTCTAAAACTAAGATGCGTTTCTTATAGGCATCAGATAGTTGGGTTTTTGTTTCTTTATCCATTTTGTCAGGCTATATCTTTTGATTGGAGAAATTAAGTTACTGATATTGAAAGTTATTGAACATTGTGGTTGTTTAGCTTGGGGTTTTTGTGGGACTCCTAACAGTGGGAGTGGGGGAGTCTCTGACTCTTTTGTCTTCTCATGGGACCCTTTTCCTCCTACTGGGTTGCTTCATCTAGCCATTATAGGATGTCTCTAGGAGATCTGTTTTTTTTTTTTTAAGGGAAATAGAGGAGCAGTGGATCTGGGGGAGAAGATAGGGGGCCATACTGAGAGGAGTGGAGGGAGGGGAGGCTGTGGTCAAGATTTATTGTTTGAAAGAAGAATAAATTTAAAAATAGGTTATTGAAATATGTGTGTTAAATTGTGGTCATCATGCTGTTAACTTTTGTTGTGTTCTCAGTGGTAATTTTTGTTTTAATAATTAAGCTTCATATTTCTCCCCACCCTCTCTCTGCTATGTTCCTCTCTTCAGCCTGAAACATTACTTCCTGTATTTTCTTTTGGTTTGGTTTGTTGGATATAAGGTTATTTTAGGCTGTTTGTATCATGGAAAGTTTTTATTTTACCTTCAATTATAGCAGAAAGTTTTGCAGTGTATATTAGTCTAAGTTGGCTGTAGTAGTTTTTTAGGACTTGAGATGTATTGTTCCAGGGTCCTCTGGCTTTCAAAGTTTCCCTTGAGAAATCAACTGTTATTCTGATAGGTTTTCATTTGTATGTGACTTGTTTCTTTCTCCCTCCCCTCAGCTTTCTTTGTTGTCTACATTTAGTGTTTTAACTATGAAATTCCCTGGAGATTTTCTTTTCTGATCTTTTCTATTTCATGTTCTGTTTGCTTCTTGTAACTAAGATGAGTTTCTCTATGGATTTTGTTTCTTAATCCGTTTAGCTACTCCTTGTCTTTTAATTGAGCATTGAGGCTATTAATGCTTAAAGTCATTATTGAAAATTTTGTGTTGATTGCAGTAGTTTTATTATATATTTCGTGTTTGTATTCTTAGTCATATGTTGTGTTCCAATAATTATAGCTTTGTTCCCTAAAGATTCTTGGCTATGCTTAATGTTCTTTTCAGTTGTTAATATGATTCCAGTATTTTCTGCAGGACTCATTTTGTGAACTTGAGTTCTTGTCTTACTGCTTCAACTATGACACATATTTTTGTTGAGTACTATGGTCTAGGTTAGTATCCATGGTCTTTTAGTATATTGCTTCAGGCGCTTCTTGTTTTCAAGATTTCTGCTTTAACAACATGTTATTCTAATAGATTTTTCTTAATATGTCTCTTGTGTTTTTTCTTTTGCTGCTTTCAACAGTTTTTCTTTGTTCTGTATATTTAGTAGTTTAACTATATGTTATGGGGAGTGTTTTTTTGTTTTGTTTTGTTTTTGATTTTTTTTTCTGGTCCTATCTATTTGAAGTTTTGTGTGCTTCTTGGATCTTAGTTTGGAGATATCACTTTCTTTGATCATGTTGAAGAGGTGGTCTAAGTCATTGACCTGGAACTCTTCTCATATATCTATGCCTGTGGATCAAAGATTTAATCTTTTCATATTGTTCCCCAGTTCCTGCATGTTTCTATCCTGCATATATATTTTTTAAATTCATAGTCTTGGCTTGTGTGGTTTAATTTCTCTACATTATTTCTGAGTACTGATATCCTATCTTCTACTTGATTCATTCTACATGTAAAGATTTCCTCTGAGTTTTCTAACAGGGATATTGAGTTTTTCAGTTCATCACCATTTAAGTTTAACTCTCTTCTACATTTCTGTCTCTTTACTGAGTTCAGTTTTCAAATCCTGGGTTCTCTTTGTCATTTCACTCAGTCTTGTATTGCGTTTTCTATGTTATCATACAGGTTTAATGAGCTGTTTGTTCATGTCATCTTTAAATTCCTTGATTTATTTAACAAGGTTTATGATTTTCTATTAAGTTCTATGCCCTTGGGTTCATGTATGTAACTTATATTGGAAAAAATTCTATAGGATTGATGGATTTTCATGGGTACATTTCCTTGACATTCCTTGTTTGTATTTTGGTGATGAGACCTGGGCATATGGGCATCTTTCACTGATTTTGTATCTGATGTCAGACACAGCAAGATAGGCCCAGAGGTTGGATATAGAGTGGGTGGGAAGAAGTCGGGTGAACACAGAACTGGGCTGGTATGTAATACGTATGTATTGGCCCAAGCCTGAAGGTTAAGAATAGTGTAAGAGGTGTCATCCAATTTGCCTCAGACATAGGATTTCAGATATGACAAGATTTGAGGATTGAGGAAGGTGTGAGAAGGACCGGATCAGTCACACTCAGCATGTTGGGACCAGCATAAGATGTTCTGTCAAGGAATAAGCCTGGATGTTGCATATAGCATGGGAAGGATCACAAACAACCTTCATAAGATGATAAATTGATCAAAGTATGCTAGTTTTAATGTGGGGGTGGGATATGACTCAGGGGTAGAGCACTATGAGGCTAAATATAAGGCTCTGAGTTCAATCTTCAGCACCACAAAAGGAAAGCAAACAAGTCAAAACAAAGCATGTATTATATATATTATATCACATGACTATATAAGACAGAAGAAAATGGTGCTATAGTATTTCCAAACAATCCTAATGGGTATTTCTAAATGGCAAAATCATAGAGTGTTATTTTTTTTCATTATACCTATGTTTAGTTTTCAAATTTTCTATCACAGGTAGGTGTTGGAGGAAAGTCTAATACATTGGTTCTAAAAGGCTGATTTCAAGGCTGAGATCTGGTTACCACCCCTTCGGAGGCATTCTCTGATTGGTTAATAAAAGTCACTGATGGTCAATTAACTGAGCAGAAAGAGTATAGGAAGGTGGGACTTCCTGAGACAGAAACAGGAACCCTGCACTTACACAGAGGAATCTCTCTCTCTCTCTGCCAGGAGACACTGAAGCAGACAGACGCTTTGCAAGGTACAGCAGGCTACATGACTGTTTGGGTTTAGGTTTTCCTGGTTAATGTAGATTATTTAGTTGATAACTGCCCAGCTAAGGGCTAAGTGTTGAAACATTAAAAGGTCTTGGTGTATCTTAATATTGGGGAAAGGGCTGTGGTGGCCTACAGGCCACCAGTTAAAGCAATCCAGGCCCATCGGCCTCCCGCCAAGCCCTGGTGGCTATTCCTTCAGGCCAACAGCAATACTACTGGTCTAATATAGAAGTTTATAGTTATTAATAAATATCCAGCAATGGCTCTGCCAAGCTGCCCCACCAAGCCGCCCCCACCAGGCCTATAGGTTTTTAAGGCCTATAGTCTTCTAAGGAAACTCAGGCCTGCCGATCTCCCACCAGGCCGTCGGTTGCTCCACCAACCTAATATAACAACTTATAGTTGTTAATGAAGATATTAGTTAACAGACTTTAGGTAGCAAGTGGTGAAGGTAACCCTTGGTCCAGGGCTTTTTCCCCAGAACAAGTCAGGCAGCAAGTTAAGGTGGGCTAGGCCTGCCGGCCTCCTCTCAGCCTTCTAGCTGCTCTGCTGGCCTAATCTTACGGTTTATATTTATTAATAAATACAATTGATAATTAAACTGAAGTTTCAGATATTTGCTTATTTTTTTTAAATACTTTATTTTTTTTCTTCAAGTTACATCTCAGTCATAAACCCCTCCCTATTCCCCCTTTCAATCCCGCCCTTCCACCCTCTTCCCCCCAGAAGTTTCCCCTTTCAGTCCAACAGATGGTTCCTTCTCTTATAACAGTAAGTATTATACAAAACAACAGATATAAATATGCCACATTTATGAGAGTTAAATGGCCCAGTATACCTTCCCAATGTCCAGTTTATACA
>CAJQZJ010032150.1:1801127-1824352 GCA_907164525.1 Lophiomys imhausi | reverse complement strand
AGGTTACATCCTTATCATATTGTCCTCTTTTCCCGCTTCCCAGCCCCACCCTCCCATGCTCTACCCCCTGACCCTTCCGTCTTGTTCCTCTGGGGTGGAGTGTCCCTGCCTAACAGTCTCTCACCACAGATCAGGAGTCATATGAGGGCCAAGAGCCTCTTCATTCACCGGGGGCCTACGAGGCAGTACTGCCAGTGAAAGGTGTCTCCTTGCTACTGGGGGAATACTAAAAAAAAGACCAACAAACACACAAACCCACAAAAACAAAGAATATCAACAAAAAAAAGAGAGGAAAAAGAGAAGGGAAAAGGAAAAAGAAAAAAGAAAAAAAGAAGGAAAAAGAAAAAGATAAAAAAAAAATATGTCCATGTTCCTTTTGGTGTGTTGGTTGTAGTACAGATATCCTGTACGATATAGTTAAAATCCTACTATAAGTGAATAGATGCCATGTGCATCCTTCTGAGACTGGGTTAGCTCACTCAGGATGAGCTCCTCTAGATCCATCCATTTGGTTGCAAATTGCATGATTTCATTGTTTCTTATAGCTGAGTAATATTCCATTGTATAGATGTACCACAATTTTTTAATCCATTCTTCAGTTGAGGGACATCTGGGTTGTTTCCAATTTCTAGCTATTATAAATAAGGCTGCTATGAACATAGATGAGGAGACTTCCCTATGTCTCCGTGAGAGGTCCTTTGGGTGTATACCCAGAAGTGGTATGGCTGGGTCCTGAGGCAAGGTTATTCCTAGATTTCTAAGATATCGCCAGACAGACCGCCATAGTGGTTGCACAAGCCTGCACTCCCACCAGCAATGGAGTAGGGTTCCCCTTTCTCCACACCCTCGCCAGCATGCGCTATCATTTGAGCTCTTTATCTTAGCCATTCTAATAGGTGTTAGGTGGAATCTCAGGGTCGTCTTGAGTTGCATTTGTCTGATGATTAAGAATGTTGAACATTTCTTCAGGTGTCTCTCAGCCCTTAGGGATTCCTCCTTTGGGAATTCTCTATTTAGCTCCATCTCCCATTTTTTGATTGGGTTATTTGGTTTCTTGGCTTTTAGTTTCTTGAGTTCTTTGTAGATTTTAGATAATAGCCCTCTATCAGATGTGGGGTTGGTGAAGATTTTCTCCCAGTCTGTTGGTTGCCGTTTTGTTCAAATGACAGTGTCCTTTGCCTTACAGAAGCTTTTCAGTTTCATGAGGTCCCATTTATTGATTGTTGATCTCAGGTCCTGAGCTGTTGGTGTTCTGTTCAGGAAGTTGTCACCTGTGCCAATGAGTTCGAGGGTTTCTCCTACTTTTCTTCTAGTATCTTTAGTGTGGCCAGCCTTATGTTAAGGTCTTTGATCCACTTGGAATTAAGTTTTGTACAAGGTGATAGGTATGGGTCTAATTTCATTCTTTTGTAAGTGGACATCCAGTTGGACCAGAACCATTTGTTGAAGATGCTGTCCTTCTTCCATTGTGCTGTTTTGTCTTCTTTGTCAAAGATTAGTTGGCCATAGGTGTGTGGGACCATGTTTGGGTCTTCAATTCGATTCCATTGATCCACTGGTCTGTTTCTATACCAGTACCATGCTGTTTTTATTACTGTTGCTCTGTAGTACAGCTTGAAATCTGGGATGGTGATACCTCCAGATGTTTTTTCATTGTACAGGATTGATTTAGCTATTCTGAGCTTTTTGTTGGTCCATATGAAGTTGAGAATAGCTTTTTCCAGGTCTATGAAGAATTGTGTTGGTATTTTGATAGGAATTGCATTAAATCTATATATTGCTTTTGGTAGGATAGCCATTTTTATTATGTTGATCTTACCTATCCATGAGCATGGGAGATCTTTCCATCTTCTAAAGGCCTCTTCCATTTCTTTCTTCAGGGGCTTGAAGTTCTTGTTATATAGGTCCTTTACATGCTTGGTTAGAGTTACCCCCAGGTATTTTATGTTGTTTGTGGCTATTGTGAAGGGGTTGTTTCCCTTATTTCTTTCTCGGTATATTTGTTTGTTGTATAAAGAAGGGCTTCTGATTTTTTTTGAGTTAATTTTGTATCCAGCCACCTTGCTGAAGTTGTTTATCAGCTGTAAGAGTTCTTTGGTGGAGTTTTTGGGGTCGCTTATGTATACTAACATATAATCTGCGAATAGGGATAATTTGACTTCTTCATTTCCAATTTTTATCCCTTTGATCTCCTTTAGTTGTCTTATTGCTCTAGCAAGGACTTCAAGTACTATATTGAAGAGATATGGTGAAAGTGGACATCCTTCTCTTGTCCCTGAGTTTAGAGGAAATGCTTCAAGTTTCTCTCCATTTAATTTGATGTTGGCTACTGGCTTGCTGTATATTGCCTTTATTATTTCTAGGTATGGTCCTGGTATGCCCGTTCTCTCCAGAACTGTTAGCATGAAGGGGTGTTGGATTTTGTCAAATGCTTTTTCTGCATCTAGCGAGATTATCATGTGGTTTTTTTCTTTCATCTTATTTATGTGGTGAATTACATTGATAGACTTTCATATATTGAACCATCCCTGCATTCCAGGGATGAAGCCTACTTGATCATGGTGTATGATACTTTTGATGTATTCTTGAATTCGGTTTGCTAGTATTTTATTAAGTATTTTTGCATCTATGTTCATGAGGGAGATTGGTCTTAAGTTCTCTTTCTTTGTTGGGTCTTTGTGTGGTTTAGGAATCAGAATGACAGTGTCCTCATAGAATGAGTTTGGCAGTGTTCTTTCTGTTTCTATGTGGTGGAAGATTTTGAAAAGTATTGGTGTTAGCCCCTCTTTGAAGGTCCAGTAGAATTCCGTGCTAAAGCCATCTGGCCCTGGGCTTTTTTTGGTTGGGAGATTATTAATGACTGTTTCTATTTCCTTGGGTGTTATTGGGCTGTTTAAGGTGTTAATCTGATTTTGATTTAGTTTTGGTAGGTGGAATTTATCGAGGAAATTGTCCATTTCGCTTAGGTTTTCAAATTTAGTGGAATATAGATTTTTAAAGTAATGCCCGAATATTTTCTGGATCTCCTCAATGTCTGTTGTTATTTCTCCCTTTTCATTTCTGATTTTGTTGATTTGGGTTCTTTCCCTTTGCCTTTTAGTTAATTTGGCTAGGGGGTCTGTCTATTTTGTTGATTTTCTCAAAGAACCAACTCTTGGTTTCATTGATTCTTTGTATAGTTCTTTTTGATTCTAAGTTGTTGATTTCAGCCCTAAATTTGATGATTTCCTGCCTTGTACTCTTCTTGGGAGTGTTTGTTTCTTTTTTTTCCGATTCACCCAGCTTAGCTGTTAGTTCACTAACATGCGCTGTCACAATTTTCTTTTTGAAAGCACTTAGTACTATGAACTTTCCTCATAGCACAGCTTTCAATGTATCCCATAGGTTTGGGTATGTTGTGTCTTCATTGTCGTTGGATTTTAAGAAGTCTTTGATTTCCTTCTTTTTTTCTTCCCTGACCCAGTGGTCATCCAGTAAGGAGCTGTTCAATTTCCATGTGTGTGTAGGCTTTCTGTTGATTCTTTTGCTGTTGAAGACCAGCTTTATTCTGTGGTGGTCTGATAAGATACAAGGTCTTATTTCAATTTTCTTGTATCTATTGAGACTATCCTTGTGACCAACTATGTGGTCGATTTTGTAGAAGGTTCCATGGGGTGCTGAGAAAAAGGTGTATTCCTTTGTGTTTGGGTCAAACGTTCTGTAGATATCTGTTAGGTCCATTTGTTTCATGATCTCTGTTAGACTCAATATTTCTCTGTTTGTCTTCTGTCTTGATGATCTGTCCATTGTTGTGAGTGGGGTGTTGAAGTCTCCCACTACTAATGTGTTGTGATCGATGTGCACTTTAAGTTTTAGAAGTGTTTCTTTTACGAAAGTAGGTGCCTTTGTATTTGGGGCATAGATGTTCAGTATTGAGATTTCCTCTTGATGAATATTCCCTTTAATGAGTATATAGTGCCCTTCTTTGTCTTTCTTCATTAACTTCAGTTGGAAGTCTGTTTTGTTTTATATTACGATGGCTACTCCAGCTTGCTTCCTGGGTCCATTTTCTTGGAAAACCTTTTCCCAGCCCTTTACTCTGAGGCAGTGTCTATCTTTCGTAGTTAGATGTGTCTCTTGTATACAGCATAAGGAAGGGTCTTGCTTGCGGATCCACTCTGTAAACCTATGTCTTTTTATTGGGGAGTTGAGTCCATTGATGTTGATGGATATTAGTGACCTGGGGTTGTTATTTCCCATTAGTTTGGTATAGGTGGTGGTACTGTGCCTCTTTTGGTTTAGTTGCTTAGGGGTTTTCAATTCCCTTTGTTTTCTTGGGTGGAGTTTTCTTCTCTGGGTTGGGATTTTCCTTCTAGGATTTTCTGTAGGGCTGGGTTTGTGGGTAGATATTGTTTAAATTTAATTTTGTCATGGAATGTCTTGTTTTCTCCATCTATGTTGATAGAGAGTTTTGCTGGGTAAAGTAGTCTGGCTTGGCACCTATGATCTCTCAGGACTTGTAGTATATCTGACCAGGCCCTTCTAGCTTTTAACGTTTCTGGGGAGAAGTCAGGTGTAATTTTGATGGGTCTGCCATTGGATGTGACTTGACCTTTTTCTCTTACAGCTTTTAATATTCTTTCTTTGTTCTGTACATATGGAGTTTCAATTATTATGTGGCGAGAGGAGTTTCTTTTCTGGTCTAATCTGTTTGGTGTTCTGTAAGCCTCTTGGATTTTTATTGGCATCTCTTTTTCAGGTTTGGGAAGTTTTCTTCTATGATTTTGTTGAAGATATTTCCTGGACCTTGGAGTCGGGAGTCCTCTCTTTCCTCTATACCTATAATTCTTAGGTTCCGTCTTTTCATTGAGTCCTTGATTTCTTGGATGTTGTGGGTGAGAGATTTTTTAGCCTTCTCATTTTCTTTGGATGTTGTACTGATTTCTTCCACTGAAACTTCCATGCCTGAGATCCTGTCTTCCATCTCTTGCATCCTATTGTTGATACTCACATCCGTAGTTCCTGTTCTCTTCCCTTGGTTCTCCACTTCCTCTTTTAACTCTGACTGTTTTTTCTTTATTTTTTCTATTTCTATTTTCATGTCTTGTATGGTTTTGTTCGTTTTGTACATTTCCTTCTCCAGCTTGCTTGTTTTTGTATGAAAATCTTTCATTGCTTTTTCCTTTTCCTGTTCAAGCTCTGTCACCTTGGCTTGGAGCTCTTTAATGGTGTTGTTCCTTGTTTTGACTTGTAGAATTGTGGCTTCTTTGAATTCCTTCATAAATTTAAGTTCTTCTTGCAGGGACTCTATCACTTTCCATAATGCAGAATTGTCAACGTTTTCATGTGTTTCTGTTGGTGTGAGGTCATCCGAATTGGATGAGCTAGAATAATTCTGCTTTGTTGGAGTCATATTTCCTTGATTTCCATTTTTTTTTTTTTACCTTTGGCCATTGGGTGCATTTAGCTGTCTGTTCTTGTCGTTTTCTGTGCTTGGATCCACAGTGGATTCTTTGGTGCAGGGGATGAGTTACTCGGCTATCTGTCAGTGCTTCCAGGGGGATTTCAGGGTCACTGTGGTTTTAATCGCCTGAGGCACTGTGAGCTGGTGCAGCCTATTCCCAGGTTGTGAGTAATGTACCGGGATTGTTTCACTGCTCCCAATTCAGACTTCTCTATGTTGCACTCTGAGTTATCAGCCTGTAATGGTTCTGATGGTATGGACCTGTTTGCCCAGGCACAGATTCTGTGGGCTTTGTTTGTCATCACGGAGGCTGACAGGGTCTGGCTCCACACCTAATATGTCTGGATCCAGAATACAGCTATGGTCCTGATTTCTGGTTTCTCACTAGGCTTCTCGCCACAGGCCTGGCCTCTCTGCCTGATTCCCTCCCTGTCTGCGCAGCTGCGGTTCTCCCTCCCTGGCTGCTCAGCCGTGGGAGCACTGAGCCCCGGATCCACCAGCCGCCTGAGTGGTCCTCTCGCCCCAGCAGCTCAGCCGTGGGTGCGCGGGTCCCTGGCCCCGCCCACGCCTGACTCTCTCCCCAGTTGTCCTGACGTGGGTTCGCGGGGAATTGTCCCTGCCAGCCGGGCTCCGTCCCCAGCTGCGCTGCCGTGAGTGCCCGGGATTCGGTCCCTCCCGCCCGCCTTTGTGTTCCCGTCTTCCCGCGCTCTCTTGGAACCTCCCGCCCTCCGCTTCACAAGCGGCTGCGTACCACCCGCTGAGCCCCGTTTGTTCCTTGCTAAGACTTCCACTATCTCGCAAAGTTTTTTAAGTGGGTATAAGTTCTATCTGAGGTGTGGCGAGTCCAATAGGCTAGTGAACTATCGCCAAGTGGCCTCTGATTCTGCCTGCTGTGTATTGGGGTCGATCTTACCAGGCGCCTCTCCAAATGGGAGTTCCCAAATCCCGGGTTTAGTGGCTTCCATGTCTCCGAGAGATGGGGAGAGAGCCTTACCCTGGGCCTTTTAACAGTCCCTTGGGAGCTGTGAGTGTTCCTGGGGGGGGGGGGGGTCTAGCCCCCCCGGTTTTTGCACAGTGCCCAATAACTCTGTGTTTTTTATGGCTCTTTTTTCCCCTCGTTCAAAATGCGTCAGTGTAGGTCGCCGCCATCTTTTTCTGCCCAGCTTATTTTTAATAGTAAGAGTAAATATACATTATTCAGAAAAGTCAATGCTGTCCAAATATGTAGTTTGTTTTGAGCCTTGAAAGAAGTTTGAGTAAGACTGTTATACCTTTTTACCTGTTGGATTTGGGGTCTGTTAAAGAGAGGAGGCATTATCCTTTCTTGTTCCCTGCTTTTGCTGGTACATAGCAGAGATGAACAGTAACAAGCTGTAGAATGTGTTTAATGATGAATAGGGGGAAGTAATGTTGAGGAATGTAGGTGGGCTGCTAAGTTAAGTACCTTGAACTCATGACTAAATCTGCTAAATATTCTTGTGTAAGTGAAGAACTGTGGACAACTCAACACTCATCATGTGAAAAACTGAGCTGCCTAAAATTAGAGGACACTGAAGGAAAACCTTTCTAAACACTTTGTTTTTTTTTTCATTAATTTTATAACAGCCTATGAGGCACTTATTGCTATTTTTCCATATTAAGATGAGAACTATGAGACTCTCAAGGGGAAAAAAAGCAACCAAACAACCGAATGAACACATGATCTGTTCAAGGTTACAGCATTGTAAATAGAGTTGAGTTTTGCACCAGTGTTGTCTTGCTCCCAGCAAACCTTGCTGTTCTCCTATGCTACAAAAGTGGTGGCCTTGAAGACCTCTCTAAACATTGGATAGGTTCTTAAAAGTCACAGACTGCCACTAATTTTTTAAAATTTATTTATTAATTGCTTCAGGTTACATCTCCATCATAGTGTCCTCTTTCCACCCCTCCCTGCCACTAAATTTTTCGAGGAAGTTTGATGTGACCGATAAGCATGAAGCTTGGCACAGTAGCAAGCCATTCTTCATATCTCTCTCCTTTTGTACCTCTCAATGGTCCTCATATAATACCCAAGATTCCTATATTCATACAATGTGAAGAATTGCTATGGCAAAGAGATATTGTTGCTGGAGTTTTCCAAGGTGTGAATGACTGTTCAGTATTAATTATCAGAGGCTTAGCAGCAGAAGAAATAGACAGACAAATGCATTCTTAAATGTAATGGCTTTTGGGGGTTTTTGTTTTTGTTTTTGGAGTGAGTACCAACTTTGTTCTAGTCTCTCCTCGATCAGTTCATTTATACCATAAATCAAAACCAATACCGTCTCTGCCTTTGGCAATGACAGCAAGGGAAACAGAAATCACCATTTTGTTGATGTGGGAAAGAAAAGAGGGAAAATATTTGAACAAGTGAAGTGATGAAGTAGACAGAATGTGGACAGGAATGAAAAACACAGTGAAGCTAGGACACTTTGGAAGCCTCATGATGGCACAACAGTGAGAAAGCATACACAAGAAGGCCAAAAATATTCAGTTTCAGGTACAGACAGCTTCCTTCTCCTAAAACATTGAAGCAACTACTTCCTTTTCTCCAGAGAATCTCTCTGCCTCACAGAAGGAATTAGCATAGTAAAACTCCAGCATGAAGCTGGTTTGCATGAGGAAAAATGAGCTCTAAATCATTACTGAGGCCATCTCTCCTCCATGCTAATGATTCTATTTCCCCAGCTCTCAGCTTACACTAATGTACCCCATAGTATGCACTGAATGCTACAAAAATGATTACGTGCCTTGGAAATATTTCTGGGCCTGATTGTTTCAGACCATGCACCACTTGTTTAGGTTGTGAATTAAATAATAAAAATCTGCTGTTCCCTAAGTCTTAAGAATTAAAGACCTTACTCTTTTGTCTGATACCAATTTAATGTAACTGTCTTTGGTGACAGAAAAATGAAAACGTAACAATGGTCATTATCATGATTTACTCCAGACACAGCAGCTCCTTCAATGTACCACTAATCTTTCCTAATGATTGAGATATATGTCTCTAACATTATGAATAATTCAGTCTGAATAGAACATCATTTGTCTCAGCTTGTAACACATTGTCTTGTGCACATTGATCCCAGCAGATACTCATTTAAATGTGCCATTTGTTCATGCACTTTGACCTATATTTGGGAGAAAATAATTATAAATATAACAAAAACTTAAAATATCTCAGAGCATAATTATCCTCCCTTAAGATATAGGGGGAAAAATCTCACTTTCACACAACATTCGTTATGGTGATGTCAAAAATTATGTATAATCAGGTATAGGCAAAATTGAAATTTACAGAATATTTTCACAAAACTTTTCCCTAATGAAATTGCTCACACCATACAAAATTCTTCTGTGTCAGGGGTTTTCTTCACATATCAAGTAATTCTCTAATAGACACAACTAGGTGTCCATCTTGGTAAGTTTGTCAACTTTACACAGGCTAGAGTCAAATGGGAAAAAAGAAACTGAGCTGAGAGAATGCCTCTATGAAATTACCTGCAGGGATGTCTGTGGGGGCATTTTCATGGGAATTGGTAGAGGACCCAGACCACTGGGGGCCATGCCCACCGGAGCAGATATGGGGCAAAAGCCTCAGACCTCAGTTCTGCATGTGTGCTCCCCATTTCCGATGTTCTACTTCTTTCTCTTAATTTTTAATTGGCATATACCCAATATCCAAAGTGATGTTTCATAATGACGTTTTCATCCAACGGCACCAGGTACTTTGCCACATGTTCTCGGATGCGATGCTTCTAATGCCCGTACTTCCAACTGAACTGGGATTCCACTACTCACTCTTCAGTTACAATTAACTCACTAACATGGCTCCAAGAATTTGAGGAAAAAACTCCACGTAAGGTTTCCTACAGTGACCCAGTTCCACTAGTTGTGCCTAACATCCCAAAAGCTCTACCATCGTCCAGAACGGTGCTACTCTCTGTGGCTCAAGTAATCAAACATATGAGCTTGAAGGGGATTATTCTATATTCAAACCAACATAAGGGTGGATTATGCAAATTTACAAAGAAGCCTGTAGTTTCTATGAAGCCCAAATACCTGGAGGAATTTCTGAAGTATGCTGCTCAGTGTTCATTCTCTCTCCAGCTAAGAATGAGCCCAAACATAGGTCATTCTGTAGGATCCTAGAAATTCGCTATAGCATCCTGACAGATTTGCTATTTATTGGCAGTTCATACTGTTAGAAATTGCATTTGAGAAGGATTTAGGGGGAAGGTTTATATACTGATCCAATCAGAAGCAGAGTATATCCCCTTATTCTTTTAGAAAATGGGTTAGTAGCAGAATAATATGTCCTCTCTGGACTACTAATTCATCTCTTTCACACACATTAGGCTGATACTGAGGAAATAACCACTTTTGTAGGTCAAAATAATGGAATGCTATTAATTTTATTTACTCAGCCCAATAATCTTCCACCTTACAGTCATTCTCAGGGAGTTAGAGAAAAAAAATCTCATCAAAAACCAAACAAATATAAACGTGTACCCTTCCTGATGCCTTATATATTTAAAGCTCTGACCAAAACAACTGTTCTATGACTTTAAGGGAGAATTTTCCAAATAAAAGTAAAACATTTATGCTTTCTAAAATTCTCAGAGTCACTGAGCATAGTAGTTTACAACCTGTATCTCAACACTAGGAGGGCAGAGTCATGAGGTTCCCACATTCAAGGTTAACTTGAGCTACACAACAGGAACTTATCTCCAAAACACAAAAGAAATAAATTCAAAGCAAACCCTCTTCTAAAACATCAAGTAGATATCTATTCAGCAATGATAACTGAGCAAACTCCTTCAGTAATTGTCACCATATTTAATCCCTTCCATAATCTTTTGAGTTAAGGGCAAAGCTGGTTATGAAAACCAAAAGCTTTACTTCCAGTCCTAGAAGGAGATCACTTGAGCATCATTCAAGTTCCTCTTAGCCACTTGAAAAGCACTGTATTATCAAACATGTGATATGCAAGGTTGTAATACATGTATGAATGTCATAAAGGCAGAGCAAAGAATCAATGAGCTGTGGTTTCTGTATTTTACAGAATTGTCTACATCCATTTAAAGTAGATTGTGATAAGTTGTGATTATAATATAATCCCTTGATCAAGGCTGGGGACATGGCTCATTGCTTGCTGCATAAGCAGGAGAACCTGAGTTGAGATGCTTAGAACAGAGCTTGACAGACTCAGAACAATTTTACCAGAAGTTCAGAAGTTTTAATGAATTAAGTCTACATGGGTTATTATGTAAGATGTTGATCAATTTCTGCAGAGCTCAAACGACTGCATTTGACACTCATATCCATCTTCCCCCATGCTATCCTTGAGGAATTGAACTTAGATGAAAAGAAGCAAATAGATTTGATGTGAACACTTGGGAAAAACATCACACAAACCTGGGACAGCTATGTGAATAGCAAAGTTCAGAGAAAGCAATTCTCAAAAGGAGAACAAAGAAGATATGTAGCTCCCGATTTCAAAACTCTGTTACTTTACAGTAATTAAGGCAGTATGTGATTGTCTAAAGGGTTAAGGCTGATGCAACAGGACGACAGCACCCAAGGCACATACTTATGTGTACAACCGTCTTTATGAAGATGCTATGACAACATAGGAGAGAAAACTGTCTTAGCAATTGTCATGACCACTGAGTGCCCACACATGAAAAAGTCTGATGCTTTACTCTCTATATTACAAAACAAAACAAACCTTGAAATTGTTTTATATGCCTATCAACACAGAAACCATGAAGCTTTTACAGAAGAAAAGCATCAGAAGGAATCTGTATAACTTTGTCCCAGATAAAGTCTCTTAAAGAGGAAGAGGACATCAAAGCTATGAGTCACAAAAGAAAAAAATGGTAAATTACACTACAACGACATTTAAATTTTTGTACTTTGGAAGACATCATTATGGCTAGCATGATGGTACACAGCTGTAATCCTTGTACTCAGGAGGCAGAGGCAGGAGGATTCCTGAACTCGAGGCCATTCTGGATTAACTGTGTCTCATAAAGAGGAAGTAAAGAAAATAAAAATAAAGAAAAGACATCATTAAAAAATGTAAAGCTGAGATTATCTGGGAGAAATATTTGCAAATCATTTAGTGTGTGGGGGATTGTGTGTATATGTATGTGTGTGTGTTGCATGCATGTGTGCCCTCATGTGAGTGTGGGTGCCTGTGCCTATGTGTGTGCTGAGGCTGGAGGATGCTGGTGTCTTCCTGTATCACTCTCTATTTGTTTCCCTTGAAACAGCACCTCTCCTGAGGCCCCAGCCCCCCTGTATTTTGGGCTAGCCTGTGGACAGCAAACCCCTGTGATTCTCCTATTCCCACCTCAACTCCAGTGGCAGAGTGAAAGGATCACATCAAGCTTTGAAAGTACTGCTTGAAGTCCCAACTCACTTCCTCACATTTCTGCTGTTATTCTCTGCGCTGTTGTATACAGCCCTTACACAGTAACTGTGTCCATGAGAACACTCACGAGTTGTAACTACAGTTTGTTGCTGTGATAAAATTCCATGGCTAAAAGACTTCTAAATGGGTTTATTTTGACTTATGGTGGAGAGAGAGAGAGACTCTATAACAGTGGGAAAAGCAAGGCAGAAGGGAGCCAAAACAGGATGCTAAGAGATCACATCTTCATCCATAAATATGAAGCACAGGGAGTGACCAGGAAGTGGGAGGTGAGGATATAAAATTTCAAAGCTGGCCCTTTTATGAAGCACTTGCCCCTAGAAGTTCTAGAGTCTGCCCAAGCAAGTGCCACCAATTGGGAACCAAGTGCTAAAGCAGCCCATGGAGACATTTCTCACTCAAACCACCACACAAATTAATAACTAGAAAAGAAAAACTATCTACTAAAAAATGTAGGCAGAAAACCTGAAAAAACATTTCACCAAAGGAGACTATAAATTACTCATGTGAAGACATTCAGTAGTACTAGTTATTAATATAATTTATTTATTTGTGTGTGTGTGTGTGTGTGTGTGTGTGTGTGTGTGTGTGTGTGTGTTTTCAAATGCTATAGGAACTGGAGTCATAAGAAGTTATGAGCTGTCTTACATGGGTGCTAGGAAACAAACAGATTTTCTAGGAGACTAGCAAGTATTCACAACTGCTTCATTTCTCCAGCTCTATAATCATTAATTATTAAAAAGCTTGTATTAAAGCCACACTGAGATATCCTGTAATGCACACTAGAAAGAACTTAATAATAAAGACAGCCACTCCAAAATGTAAGCATAGAGTTGGAGCTGAAACAAGAGAGCAGGCAGCAGGGAAGTTAGTAGGGACAGAAGCAAAAGCCCCAACAGATGGTTTTCATGACCAGATTAAGAAAATCTCAAAGACCAAAGGGATTATTGGGAATATGAACAACCTAGTAAATGGAACTAAATGGGACCACCTAGTAAAATTGTGGCAATTAATTTCTTACATTGTTAGATAGAAACTAGCCATATGATCCGTTGTTTCTGAAGATAGCCACAGAATTTTATGGCATGCATGAAAGTCAAAACACTACAGTGATAGCCCTGTGGTTAAGAGTACCCATCACTCTTGCATAAGATCCAAGTTCAATTCCAAGCACCCACCTTCAGTGGCTAACAGCTGCCTATAACACCAGCTCAAGGGGACCCCAGACCTTTGGTCTCCATAGGCATCTGAACTCATGTGTACATACCCACAAAAAGAAACAAAACAGATAATTAATATTAAACATTTGTTAAAGTGGAACTTAAAAGTGTGTATGTCTATACACTTGTGACTATGTCAATAAAATGTGACATGTTTATAAATGGAATACTACTCAGTTATTAAGGAATTGAGTGTTGATATATACCACAGAATGGATGAAACTCCATTTACATTACATTGGTCACAACAAACCCCCCTGCCCCATGTTAGGTATCTTTTTCATCACTGTCATTAAAACAAAATATAACATAAGGAACTTGGAAAGGATTTTTTTTTTTTTTACTTCGCAATATTATAGTGTAACAAGTATGGCGATTGGGACTCTATGGACAAGAGATAGCATTACATGTTGACAAATTAAACAACAGAGGAACAAGATTGGAACCAGAGAAAAGCCATAACTAGTAAACTCTACTTCTATCATCTTAACTTTTTCTAGATGGACTCCAAGCATTTGAGCTTATGGAGGACAATTCACAATTAACTGGTACCCCATTAGAAGACATGTCTAGGAAAAAAGCAAATTACAGAGATAGAAAGCACCTTCTTGGGAGGTTTTTTTTGTTTTTTTGTTTTTTTGTTTTTTTGTTTTTGTTTTTTTTTTTGGTTTTTCGAGACAGGGTTTCTCTGTGTAACAGGCCTGGCTGTCCTGGACTCACTCTGTAGACCAGGCTGGCCTTGAACTCACAGAGGAAGTGGAGCAAAATGGTATCCCAGTAAGATGCCCCTGTGTTTCAGTAGACCTCCTATGGATATAACAGGGTGAACAGCTCCTACTTGCAACATTTCTATTCTTGGTGTGCCCCTGGGGGACATTTACTCTCCACCTAGAGTGGTAGAGGTCCCTGAAGCAGTGAGTCCAGGGTATGACCCTACACATAGCCAGCTAAAAGATGAAGACACTGTCCCAAACTATAGGCCATAGCTAGTACCAGGCTTATACTGGTACAGAGGATTGTGAATTACCCAGTACCACACAGAGACCTGTACCTTGGTCTCTTGTTTTTACTATTTTTATTTTTGGTCTTAATAATCATGCTTAATTGCTATGATTTGATACTGGTTTGTTAAAAAAAAATCTGGAGTATTTTAGGTTTTTGTTGTTTTGTTTTGTAAGCATACTAGTAACCAAAAATCAAAATCTACTATAGGCAGACAAAACATAATAATCAATAAATCAAAATTCACCACTAGAGTAAATCACTTAACCACAAATGAAGACTGGAATATGGAAACACTAAAACCAAATGAGAAAACAAATAACATCCTGAGTACAGCAAATCAATGCCTATTGATAATTACCTTGAACATAACTTGATCAAAACTGTCCAGCAGCCACTGGTATGTCATTTCTTAGTTTTGGAAGCTGCGGGCCCTGCACTTCTTATATAATCATATATATTTATCCCTCTCAGGTCTCTGAGGTGGTTGAAGAATAGATAGCTAGAGTCTCATAGTTAAATTTTGAGTTGTTTAGGAATCAAGAGGGTGTTCTGGATCTAAGAAGATGTTTTTAAAATTGTGAGTCAAGTTAGTATGAAAGCTGAGTTAGATATAGAACTTTAAACTCATGGAGATGGTTAGATAGTAGAATGTTAAAGTCAGGTGCCAAATACATATGGACTGGACATTGGGAATGTATGCTAAGCCCTATAACTCCCATAATTGTGGCCTATTTATTTCTGTTGTTTTGTATTATATTTATTATAAGAGAAAGACCATTTGTTGGACTGAAAGGGGGAGCTGCTGGGGGGAAAAAGATATACCTTAAACTAAAAAAGGGGGAGTAGAGGATGGGGGGTTGAGGGGGAAGAGGGTGGAAGGGTGGGACTGGAGGGGGGAATAGGGAGGGGATTGTGATTGAGATGTAACTTGAAGAAATAAAAAATAAATTATAAAAAAAACCTCCAATCAAAAGGCATCGAGTGACTGAAGATGAAAAAGAAGACCGAGCTACACATTGCTTATAAGAACTTTGTTACATATCTAAAGACACACAGACAGTAAATGGACAGATGAGATGAATATCCATGCTTATACCAAAATCATACTTCAAACTTTAAAAAAAGTAAGAGGAAACATGAACACTCATAAGATATTAATAAAGTGGGCAAATATTTTAAATACATGTCTATAAAATATCCAATACTGTAAATCAAATATTTACAGGCCTAGTGGGAGAAACAGATTTTAGTACAATAATAAGTGGGGATTTTAAGGCCCTACTTTCAGCAGTGGACAAGTCATCTAGACAATATCAACAAACAGCAGAGCTCAAATGCACTTAGATTTCAAATGGACCTGACAGAAAGCTACCCACATCCATAAGTTACACATTTTTCTCAACAAATGAAACGTTGACCAAGACAGGTGATAACAAGCCACAGAAGAAGTGTTAGTTAATGAACTTAAATTTTAACTACAGTTTCTGGCTGTAGTGAAATAATGCTAGAAATCATTAACAAGACAAACTTTGGATATTGTTTTTTTACTATGTGGAAATTATCACAAAAGATCAAGGAAGACATGAAAAGGAAATTTTTTTTTAAAAATCTTGAAACCAATGAAAGTGAAAACAGTTTTCTAAAACCTTAAGTAACCAAAGGGGGGGTTGGGATTCTTTATAACATATTTTATAAAGACAGCCATACCCTGATACAAAAATATATAAGAATAAAATCCTTTTGTTGTATTTTATTGCTATCATAATGATATTATAATGAACATGGCTTTACATAAATAGTATTTTACTACATGCTATAAAATATTTACTTAGGAAATATGCCCAGAAATAATCAGCAGGCTAAAGTTAATAACATTGATTTTTAAATATCTTTATTTTTGAGACATATATATATACCATCATGCACGCCTGTAGCAATGCTAGGATCCTTTGACTTTACCCCCAGCAATAGGACGTATTACCATTTTTAGGAATTAACTGCTAATTTTGTACTCTGTAGACAAGATATTTATAACTAGGGTTTTTCTATATAGCCCAGGATGACATAGAATTACTGTTTAGCCCAGGATAGCCTTAAACTCATAGCACTCATCCTGCCTCAGTCTTTCAAGGGTTGAGACTGCAGGCTGTGTCAACCATGCCCAACTGTAAACTAAGTTTGAAAGACAAAATGAGGGACCGGAGAGTGGCTAAGTCATGGAGAGATTGCCTTAAGACTGCCATACAGCATCCTTATAAAAAGCCTGGCAAGCTATCGTGAGCCTCCAATGCAAGTGTCAGAGAGGTGGAAGCAGGAGGATCTTGGGGCTCACTCACCACTCTGGCCTATTTGGTGAACTTCAAGCCAAGGAAAAGTCCTTGTCACTAAGGAGATGGATTGTGTCCCTCAGGATGACACCTGAGGCTGTCCTCCTGTGTCCATGTGCCTGTGTGTGCACACAGGCACACACACACACACACACACACACACACACACATATATATATATATAGGTCCTGTTTATAAAGCAAATGTTTTAACTTCCCCGGCTGACACAAGACATTCCCTTTTCCCCCCTTCTCTGTGTGGGCCCCTGCTGCTTTTACCTGCACTACAGAGGACTGTTTTATCAGAGGGGAGTCCTCAGTTGTCAGGGAGGTCCTCCCAATGAGTCCTTACCTTCACGTAGTCATTCTTGCATCTTACTGCTTCCACCGTTCTGGACTGAGCAATATCAATGTTGCAATGTGTCTGTCTTTCCTGATAGCATCTAGCAGTGGAAGTTCTCAACTTTCCTAATGCTGTGACCCTTTAATATGGTTCCTCACGTTCTGATGACCTCCAACCATAAAATTATTTCATTGCTGTTTCATGACTGTAATTTTGTGACTGCTATGAATCGTAATGTAAATATCTGATATGTGACCCCTGTGAAATGGCAACCCCCCCCCCCCGCCCCTGCCAAAGTGGTTGTGATCCACAGGTTAAGAAACGCTAGCTGGACTGGGAGTTTTCCCTGGTGCAGAGAATGTATGATGCACCATAGGGTACTGCTTCTCCCTTCATTGCCTTAATGGATCTCAGCAATCCAGGAATAGTTACTGCTGATGGAGGCCATCTGCAGACCTCTTCTCTCGCTCCAAGAATGGTTTTACACTAACCATGGATCCTAGCCATCCCTGTCTACAGTACTGAAAATGTTTCTCTACAGCAAGCACTTCATCAGGTCACAAATACCAAGACCATGGCAGGAATTATGTATAAAATACTCTCTTGGTGGCTTTATGCAACAGAACAGAGGACCGCTCTTAGCCTCATAGCGAAGTCTAAGAAATGCGTGATTGGGAATTGCTAACAGACGAGCCACCCTGCTTCAGTGAGGAAGCATACTGGATCAGTCTGTCAGTGACGTCTCACATCTCCCCCGAAGTGCCTGTATAGCAACGTGGAAGAGAATGTCAACAAACAAAAGTAGAAATGAACGGAGCATAATAAGAGCAGTGTCCACCCATACCCACACCATTATCTCTTGGTCATATTACCATTGAGGCACCTTGTTTGCATTATTATCTCCTTTAATATATGGCTTTCTTACCAATTAAGGAATTCTACCCATCTTATAAACGGTTATTCTGAGACTTCCAGATATTGGCACAGCTGTTTGTATGGAAGCACGATTTGGAACAGTCAGGGTGACATCAATCCGCATGACTGACCTGATGGAACACAGCAGGGGTTGAGGGATAAAGGAGTGAATGCAGCCTACCCTTAAACCACTTATGTTTAAACAGAAAAATAATAAATAAGAGAGCAGGGGATTGGTGTAATTTCATTAATAAAGTTTGTTTACATATCCACAAACAAAGGAGCCATCTTTCTAAGGATCCATGGGACACTTAACAGAATGAGTTAAATGTTGGAAATAAAACTTGACAGAAAAAAATTATGCAACCCATATTTACAGATGATAAGAGAATTTTAAAATAACAGATTTTAAGCCTGGTGTGTTGAGTCATGTCTGTAATCCCACAACTTGAGAGGATAAGACAGGAAGATTGCTGTGAGTTCAAGGCCAGCCTGGGGTACTGATACAAAAAGTAAACAAAGTTAATGATATGAATGAACGGGCAATTCTCTCAAACCTGAGTAAATATTAAACAAGAAATCATAAGAATTATAGATTATGAGTGTTTTGGTGGCATTGAAACCATGCATTAAATAAACAGTTTCATGAGAGAAGACATAGATCATATATTAACATAACAAAACCTAGTCTAAGGGTTTTCTTTTTAAAATAAACAGCAATTAAAGTAATCACACTACACTGTTTCTTCCAAGGACATACTTTTCAAAGCTTCTCTTTGGGTTCTGTGGCTGGCTAGTGTGTGACTTTACCAATATCCTCCTGCAAGCATGGAGTAGGATGGACACCTCACGAGGGAAAAGTACTAAAGCCCACTCATGACACGGTAAGGTCATGACACAGTATGGTCATGCTTTCCCCACTTGTGGACTTCTCCCAGAAACCGCTAATATGGGTCAGACACAAAATCAGCATTGCCTGCCACTGCTGAATTGTGTATATTTTAAAGTGGTTGTAAATTGGTAGATAAACTATGCTGACAACTTTGGTATTTCAAATATAGAACAAATAACTACATGTAAGAACCCTAATAATTTCTACTTGGAAGTGTGTTCACATATATGTTGATTGTATAATTACACACATTTGCAAAAGGACCTGCTGCTTGATACACCTCTGAGTTATTGGACTGATTTTCCTCTGTCTTCCATGAAATTCTATTAAATTTCAGTATCTCTAATCACATGTAATTATCTTAAAGATTCTATCATACAGAAGCTAGGCATTGATAACTTCATTAGTTTTGGTCAGTGGGCCAAAACATTAATTTTGTACTTATATAATAAATTATTACAACAAAGCCTTTTCAATACTTTCCAATGCTGACCTCACTTGCTGTTTCTTCGGTTTTATTGCTATTATATATTTCTTTTTGGTTAGCCTGTTAATAGCAAATAATTATTTTTCCTGCATTTTCAGAGCAATACATTAGTAATGCCCTTCTTTAAGGGTGACACTGTTCTCCTGGTTCTTTTATGCAGTGTCATGACTGCTTTTTTCCCACAAGTGCTCATATTTTTTACATGTATTCTAATACATGTGTGTGAGTTCCATGTGTGTGAAATGTGACTGTTTACACTCAACATGTGGGCTCTTGAGAGAGAATTTCACATTTGACAGTCTTCTTCCTCCCGCCCCAGCATGTATTCCATGTATAAACGCATATTCAGTATAAACACATATACAGTATAAAGGCATATATAGGCTGCTTTGTTTAAGGATAGTCTCACTCTCAGAAATGACTTGTCAGATTTTTGTCATTGGGCCATCCTAGAGTGTAATTTCATGAAAGAAGTTGGCTATCACACCTACTAGAGGATATAATATTTGGAGTTATCATCACAAATACATCCATTCTTGATGGAAATACTCTTATGAAATTCATGATATATATAATATATATATAGGATATATAAATTGTATGTGTATATAATATGAACTATATTGATACGGATTATAGATATAGTACTTTATAGAGATTAGCTTTTTAACTGACATACATGAAATAAGGAGCCAAATGATGCTTTTGTCTTTTGCAGATAGTTTACTCCTTTCTTTCTTTTTCCTTCACTCATCTGCATTTTGCAAGGCTAGTTCTGTCACCCAAAGAACGTATGTTCTTTGTCTAGTCTGTGGACTCTATATGCCATGAGATGGATTACAAATATTAAGTATTCCTTGATGAAGCACAGATTATTATTTTTGTATGTGTGTGGCTTTTCCCCCAACATTTATTTATTTCTTCCATTTATATCTCAATCACAGCTCCCTCCCTCCTCCCCTCCCAGTCCCACCCTCCTACTCTCTTCCCCCTCTCCCTTCTATCCACTCTTTCTAAAATTTAAGGTGTATCTTTTTTTTAAGTTTAACTTGGTATCTCATAAAAAGCAGAATATTATATATTGAATATATAAATATATATTATATTATATATGCTATATATGATATATGTATATACATATAATATACATATAAATATATACTATAGTATATATAATATTTTATATGTATATATATACATATATATTGGGTTTCTGTTGCTGTGATAAAACACCATGACCAACACAACTTGGGAAAGAAGGAGTTTATTTCATCTTACACTTCCAGGGCACACTCCGTTACTGTCACAGAAGTAAGTCAAACGGGGCAGGGACCTGGAGGGAGGAAGTGAATCAGAGGCCATGGGGGGGGGGTGCTCTTACTGACTTGTTCCTATGGCTCACCCAGCCTGTTCTCATAGAGCACCCAGGACCACCTGCTCAGGTATGGTACTGCCCACAATAAGCTGGCCTCTCCTGTATCAACCATTCCTCAAGACAAAGCTCCACAGACTTGCCTATAGGATAATCTAGTGGGAGCATTTTCTCCATGTTCTCTCTTCTCAAATGAGCTTGTGTCAAGTGGACAAAAAAAAATTTACAATGATGGCACATGTGATTTTCCAGAAATATTAACCAGAGTCATAAAGTCTTTAGCCTTCAGTGCCTCTTTTAATTTTAAAATATCTTCTGACTCATCAAAATGGTTATAAGGCTAGACTACACATTTGACAAGCAAAATTGGCCTTCAGTAGTAAAGATAGAGCACTCTAGACAAACATAAAGCCTGGTTTAGGAGCATGATCATGGGGCCTGTACTCACAGGGGCTAACTCTTTTGTTCCACAGATGTGCTGTTGTGCTATAATTATTTTGTAATTTATTTATTTATTACTTCAGGTTACATCTCTATCATAGTGTCCTCTTTCTACCCCTCCCAGTCCCGCCCTCCCACCCTCTACCCCCTCTCCCTTCCATCACACTCCTCTGTAGTGGAGTATCCCTACATAACAGTCCCCCGCCCCAGTTCAGCAGTCATATGAGGTCCAAGAGCCTCCTCATACACTGGGGGCCTACAAGGCAGCACCACTAGGGCAAAGTGTCTCATTGTCAAGTAACAAAGTCTATGTCCATGTTCCCTTTGGTGCATTGGTTGTAGATAGTTACCCTGTACTATATGGCTAAAATATGATTATAAGTGAATAGATGCCATGTGCATCCTTCTGGGTCTGGGTTAGCTCACTCAGGATGAGCTTCTCTAGTTCCATCCATTTGGCTGCAAATTGCATAATTTCATTGTTTCTGATCACTGAGTAGTATTCCATTGTGTAGATGTACCACAGTTTTTAAATCCATTCTTCAGTTGAGGGACATATGCGTTGTTTCCAGTTTCTAACTATTACAAATAAGGCTGCTATGAACATAGATGAGGAAACTTCCTTGTGATTTGGTGAGGAATCATTTGGATGTATACCCAGAAGTGGTATGGCTGGGTCCCGAGGCAGATCTATTCCACCCACATCTGACAGAGGGCTAATATCCATAATTTACAAAGAACTCAAGAAATTAAATGCCAAGAAACCAAATAATCCAATCAAAAAAATGAGGAACAGAGCTAAATAGAGAATTCACAAAGGAGGAATCCCTAATGGCTGAGAGACTCTTGAAGAAATGCTCAACATCCTTAATCCCCAGAGAAATGCAACTCAAGACAACTCTGAGATTCCATCTCACACTGTCAGAATGGCTAAGATCAAAATCTCATATGACAGCACATGTTATCAAGGGTGTGGAGAAAGGGGAACCCTCCTCCATCACTGGTGGGAGTGCAGGCTTGTGCAACCACTATGGAGGTCACTCTGGCAATATCTTAGAAAATTTGAAATAGTGCTGTAATTATTTTTAATGGCAAAGAACATGTTCCCAAGTTCATAGTCATTTTGGATAGAGCCTTCAGTTTCTTCCTTTGACCAGATGACACATGAACACACAACTCTTAGTTTCCCTCATTTTCTCTGCTTCAGGCTCCCTGGAACCTCAGCAAAGACTCAGTTACATACAGTTTTACCCATGCTGCAATGCTAATCTTAAGTAGCCCAGTACTTGGCTACGTGGTACAACTTTACCCTGACAGGATCTTCCAGGATAAACAGGGAACTTTCCTAAACAGAAGATAAAGCTTTTCTTATTTTAATTTTTTTGCAACTTCACTAAATCTTCCTGGAGATTGTTTTATGTTCAAATTCTTGTACACAAATGCTCCCTTAGCCCTCAAGTAAGCTTATTACAGTTCCCTGGGAATTCTCTTCTTTTTCAATTCAGGAAACATAAATCCAAAAGGAATTGGGGATGGCTTCATCAGATTTGTCCACATTTATGTGTAGTTTGCTTATTCATTTTTGTCCGCCCTTTTCCTTGTTATTGGCAATTCAAACATTTCCAACTCTGCTGAACCATATCATTGAGTTCTTTGTATTAAGTAGAATTTATGTTCTTCTACATACCTCACCTTATATTTATCCAGTGGTTAAACATAACTTAGTCTAACAGTTGCAGAATAGTTTACAAGAACACTTAACAACTCCCTGGAGCATAGAAATATTAGGAGAGATGACTTTCACCAGGATTCTCTGGAAGAGGAAACACTCACAAACATGTCTTTTGATGTATATAGTAGATTCTTAGTTAACAGACATTGTGTTCACTTGCTGCAATGTGAGTTGTATAACCAGTGATAGCTGGATATGGCTTGGCCACAAGAACATGGCAGCTATGATTGCCCATGTTTCTACCAGGCTTCCTGCATTGCTGCCCATACAGAAGAGAACAGTAAGTCAGGACAGGAGTGGCTGCTTCACCCTGGGCCTTTAGATGATAAAACATGCAGTAGCTCTGAACATGATATTGCCTAGGAATTACCCACAGAGCTGGCCTACAGGGAAGAGTGAGAACCTGCTGTTTGTGGTCATTAGTATCTGAGATTTCATGCTGTTCCTTATGAAGTGTTTCCATAAGGGATATTTATCTGGTGGGAGCCAGAGTTTTCATAGCCAGTGACAGACAGTATTATTTATTCCAGTCCTGGTGTTGTGTGTGTGTGTGTGTGTGTGTGTGTGTGTGTGTGTGTGTGTGTGTGTGTGT
>CAJQZJ010032150.1:1713731-1801117 GCA_907164525.1 Lophiomys imhausi | reverse complement strand
TGTGTGTGTGTGTGTGTGTGTGTGTGTGTGTGTGTGTGTGTGTGTGTAAAATGTCTGGATATGCTACATAAACTAGCTCAAGATCCAAGACTTCAAATATTATCTTTTGAGGTTTTCTCCTTAAGGAGAATGCCAGGGTTTCAATATGAATTATCTGCACAAAAGGCACATAAACTGAAGGCATAGATGCCTGCTTGCTTGGAAGCTGGGGGAGATAGATCCACTTGGAAGAAGTAGGTCACTGGAAGTGTGTCTTTGAAACCTGAATCTTGGCTCTCTCCCCATTGCCATTCACCTTTTCTCTCTCTGTATTCTTCCCTAGTGGCTGCATATATATGAAACATCCTTAATTCCAAAAGCTGAAATTCAGGATGGTCTGGAGTCTGAGCTGCTCTGAGATATGTTTTGAGCACCAATTTGCTCAAAAAGTTTCTCATTTTAGAGCATTTCAGATTTCTGATTAGAGATACTCAACCATTGAAGTTATGCAAATATTTCAAAATCCATAAAAATGTCTGGAATCTGAGGCACGTGTAGCCATATTGCAGGTAGGAGATACTCAGCCCTGCCCTTAGATAAATTTTTCTGTACAGTTAGCCCACCACACAGGGCAGTGGGTATCAGTCCAGATCAGGGTACCTGCCATTGCCAGAATGCTTGTGGAAGCAGACATACAGCCTTAACAGCTGCTGATCTTAAAAATGTGACAGTTAGAATAAGCATCAGGTTATGTTATAAAAAATGATGATAAACTTTTGTGGGGAGGTGTTTATTTCAAGCTTTAACTCAATCATTAACTCTAATTGCCTGCCTCCAAGTTCCAAAAATATACCTCTGTATTTTCCAGAAGTCATTAACTAATATATATATGGACACATTTCCCCCAAACAAATATATGTATCATTGTTTGACCCAGATCTCATACTATCTTTGGTAGTATCATTCCTAAGAAAGTTTGAAAGAAAGAAATAGCCTCAAGAATGCATGAGTTATAAATAATCATGACCAATTTAACAAACATAAATATTTAAATGCAAATATAATTTTCTTGCAGAAGGGTTTGAAGAATCTACATATTTTTAAAAATCATTATGATTTGAAGATTAATAGTTCGATGACAACAATTCTTGAATTTCAAGTGTATCCTCAAGGGAGTGCATTTTGCAAAGTAGAGAGGTCCTGAAGTTCTGGTGACAAGATACAGGGTATATGAATTCATGTGTGTTGCTTAAACCACATAGTTGATGTTAATTTGATTTTTGAATAATATGTTTATTATTTTACTCCTTTGGAAGGAAAAGTCAAATTGGGAATCACAGACTTGGTCAGCTGCTGGGAGACAAGATATTGTATTAGAGTAAGTATCAGCTTTCATTAAAATTTCTAATTCTAACTCTAGCTGGTTGTTTCCTATGAAGTAACTTCTTAGTATTTCTGCAGTCATCTATAAAGTGTCCCTTCAACTTAGTACAAAGAAATGCTGAGAAACTTGAGATAAAATAACATGGGCCTGGAACATAGCATGCGTTCAATAAAACTGGGAACATTCGTTTGTAGTGCTGTTCTTGGCTAAGGATTCAGAAATTTCTCTGTTCCAAATGCTACTGAAGAAAAGAGTTAATCTGTAATATATAGTTTTGCATGATAATTTAAGTTTTTTAATTAACTTTTTAAATTCAATATGCAAAACAATGAGTTTTATTGGCATTTTTATTCATACACACACATACATAGACACACACTAGTGTGTGTCTATGTATGTGTGTGTGCATTTATACTTTTCTCAAATTCACTACCTTCTCATTGCTCTTCTTATCTTCCCAATATATGTTACACTGGAATATTAACTTCCGTTTTAGAACTACTTATGGCTAAGTGTGGTTTTGTTTGGAAAACAGAAGCCAGAGGGTTGTCACAAATTTGAGACCAGCCTGGTTTACACATCTCAGTCCATAGTCCCTGGTTTATATAAGTAGTTTTCACAGATGAGGCAAAGCTACACAACAAAGACCCATCTCAAACGGTAAAACTAAATCCAAACCAAACAAAAATACGAGGAGAAAAAACAAACAAAACAATAAACCTGTTTTCTCTATCTAGTATACCACAAAAATTAGCATGAGCAAGATTTCGCAAGGGAAGACCATATTGTAAGACACACAGGGTAGTACAGGCTTATAATCTCAGCAGTGGGGAAACTTGGCAAGAGGAATCACAAGTGTGAGTCCAGCCTGGGCTACATAGAGAAGAAAGAGTGCATACTGTTACTCCATGTTTGTTATTTTAAATAGCCATAGTGATAGACATGGTCAAGTTTGGTGTGGGAGAATCTCCTTTAGATCCAACAGTATGGTGGTCAGGATTAAAACTGTGTGAGTACACAGCAGCTGTCCATAGCAAGCTTTTACTTGACAAAAGTATGCGCCTGAAGTTACTTCCAGGGTGGATAAACACATGGAGGATCCATAAACATGCTACACGATGTAGTCAGTGATTGGCTGCAAGCCCATGGCTGCTGCTTCTGTCCTGGTGAGCAAATACACAGGTCAGGGATGTCCTGGGAGGGTTAAAATGAGGAGGATTTGACAGCAGTTCTTTCATTTGTGTCTTTGACTTTGGGCATGCCCTTTGCATCCTTGTGGTTGGTTTTTATATTAAGGACCATGTCAGAGTCCCTCCAGCCTTAAATCTGACCCAGGCTATGGGATCAGTTCTCACTGCATACTTAACTACAAAATAAGCTATGCAAAAATAAGGAAAGTTGGAGGGAACAACATAGTATCATTAGCTTTCAGGGAAGATTATTTTAATAATTCTCTCTCCCCACCATCCTATAATATTTCCTGAATATTTCACCCATAAGGTCATTTTACTATTTCAGAGATGGAAGGATATGTTATTTCAAGCTCCTTAACTCTCAGAATGTTAATAATACTGAAAAGTAAAATGAATGATTCATATAATTCGAGCTAGAGAACTTATTGTATAACACAAGTGAGCCTCGGGGTCAACTCAGTCTGGAAAAGCTTCCAGGAAGTTGGCCTAAGGATCTTCTCAATCCCGCGCCCAAAGCCGAGCTGTCCCTGTGTTCACACAGGGGCACTTGGCAGCCAACAGGATCTAAAGGCAATCAAGGAAAGTGGCTATTAAGTACTCACAAGCTTTACTACAGGGAGAAAAATTATTTTTGCTAAAAGCTGAATCTGTGGATATCCCAGAAGATATTTTCCCTCTTGACCCATACATGGGGCAGAGGAGGACCGTGTATGCATCTTCACATTTTTCCCTGATATATGCGTATGTGTAGGAATAATCTTCTCACATATTTAAATGTGACACTTGCTGAGCACTTACATGGCTGACTTAAATAAGAACTCTCTTGAGCAATGTTGGCTCATTGCCATTCCTTGGGATCTCATTGTGGAGGTTTAGCTTGCAGGACAGAAGCCAGCCTCTAATTGTTTTATGTAATCAGAACACTTAATGACAAAATGAACTCTGAGACCTGATCTCTCAGCGTCCTCATGCTTGGTCAGATGCCCATGATAGAGACTGTTCATCTAGAACCTTCACAACACTGGCCAGTGGAATTGAGGAGAGGGTTTGGAAGGGCTTTTGCATGTATCTTCAGGGGCATTTCTCAGGTAGATCCCCCATTTCTCTCTTCCTCTACTCCTTGATAAATGAAAATCGATCATCCTTGCTTTCTTGTAACCAAGTAGAGGGTTATATATCACTATGAGTCTATCTAAGCCTTCAGTGGCAGAGCTGAGATAGTGACTCTTCTAGATGAATTCTCCTTCTCTTTTGGCCACCTGAAAGACAAGAAAGGGTTCAATTGTTAATTCATCATGAATATGAAATGGTAATGGAAAACAGTGCATTACAATTGTGCACGGAACTACTTCGAAGGGTGGAGTCTTCCTGAAGTTATCAGGCAGGAACTGCCCTACATGCTAAGACTAGGCAGTGTTTCCCTTACTTTCAATGTTGGGATTACATTACAGAAGGCAGTGAGCCCAAAACTTCTCTGAGAAATGTTGAGAGGTACAAATGAATTGTAGGAATACTTTTAAGTTTGGTTAACCAACTATGATGAGTTCTTTTTTCATCATCCCTTAAGAAAATAGCTCTACAAATTCCAGTCATATATAATTGAATGGCATTGAGATGTTGGAAACAATGTGCTATGGTCTGGCCAAGTGTCTCACAAAGGTTCATATGTTATACCCTTGTTCCTTAGCCTGTGCCATTGTTGGGTGATTTAGAACATTTAGATGGTGAGATCTAATGGGAGGTTAAGGTCATAGGGCCATCCTGTCTAAGGGGATTGTGGGCCTTCTGTCCTTTTCTTTCCCTGGACTTCTTTGAGGCCATGAGGTGAACATGACTCATTGCCTTCTCAGTGGTTCAAAGGAAGGCCAACTGACTGACCATGGGCTGACACTTCCAAAGTTGTAAGACATAATACAAAATGACAATTCTCTCTTTAGGAGTCCATGTGTCTCAGGTATTTTGTATTCCTGGGCCAATAGGCAAAAGAGACCAACTCCTTGGGAGATTGCTAAGAGCAAAGAAATCCAAGGTCTTGAACTCCATTGACTTTCTTTGCTAGAAGCATAGATGTGGATCACAGCTCAGCAAAGTTGGGTGTTTTTTTTCTGAATGTTTACACTGTTTCCAAGTAAACAGATGCTTAACCCTTTAATCTCAATGTATGTGTCTGAGTGTGCTTAGGAGATCTTGAAGTTTGTTTTCATGAGGTTTTCTACCTGGAAGATGGCTCACATACCAACTAGCCTATTTCCTGCTTCCTGGGGGATTTACAAGGTTTATCCAAGGGCATTTAACAGAGTCAGGTCATCTTAGATTCCTAGCAGCTTTTCACACTAATCCAGTGTCATGTTGGTTTGGTCTTGTCTCTGTCCTCCTCTGTGAGCCTGACTCTATCCAGCTGTTACTCCTGTGATTCTGCATGGGACAGTAGTGATACCTAGTGAAAGCCTGTGCATGAGGGACATCCTCCCTGAACCTATCCTGTAAGCAGCCACCTCAGGGGCAGCATCCTTCTCCAGAGCAACCTGCCCAACAATCAGTGGTTATTTCTTGGGCCAGCCTCATTACTCCTTTATAGGAGGAGCTGACAGTCCTTTGCTAATAAGTGATGTTTCTTTCTTATAAATTGTGATGGCTTGCCACTCTGATGACAGAGCAAACATGATTTCCCTGGAGGACAGGCAGTAGACAGAAAGTAACTTCACCCTCATCATAGACAAGGCTTTTAGTTATCTGCAGACATAGGAAAGCTAGCTCATGTTCTCATGGAAGCACCCATCACCCCAGTTTGTCTATATCAGCAGGGGTGAGCACCAGAGGCAGTCTATGATTCTGTGTCTAAAGACACAAAACAGAATAATAGCATGCTTGTTGAAACTTAGAGCAGACAGCCATTGTGCTAAGCATTTAAAATATTTGTTATTTCAAAATCCTTGCTGTGTTCCAAGAGGCAAGTAATATTATAATCACCATTTGCAGCAGGGAAACATGAAGCTCAAAGAGTTAATCATTGTGGAAGGATTTTCAACCAGAAAGAGGAGCTAACATCAACAACAGGCTGTTCTTCTGTCAACCCCACATCTGTGGCCATCAGAGAATGACCTGGGGACTTGTTAATCTAGAGTTCTTGTTTTCTGACTAAAAACACAAAGTCCAGAAAGCCAGGGCAGGGGAAGGGATTTGGTACCTGTGGTGGAGGGATTGGTCTTGAAGTCTGGTCTCGTTACACATTTGGTCATCGGTCTTGGAAAACTCCTCTATTGTTGTGAACAAAGGTGTTGGATCATTGTCCTTCTAACAGCTCCCCTGCTTCTCCTCTGCTGGAGTCAGTTTGTGCCTGGGTCCAGGACAGTAGGGCTGATCTCTAGACTGAACGTCAATGTCAATGCCACACATGAAATCCGTGCCTACACAGAGCAAGTTGCAAAGTGTGGCCTGTAGACCATACTCTGAAAGGGCTTTAAAAAAAAGCACCTAATTAAATATCACATTAATTTTCTTCCTATAATGCTATGATTGTTGAATTTAAAATTCATTACTAAGTAATGAAAATTAATAAAACCCATAAATCTTGCTAATAATTCCATCACAGTTTTAATATATCACACATAATACTTTGGTGAATACATTTCCAGGCTACTCTCCTTTTCTGTGCCTATGTGTACAAGCTGATTTTTTCTTCCTTCTTTCTTTTTCTTAGTTGTGAGACAGGGTATCTATATGTAGCCCAAGCTTGTGTCAAACTCTATCAACCACCAACCATGTCAAGAAAACAGGGATTACAGGATGTTTTGTAACACTCCCTCAGTCTAGCTCTTCTCTTCTGTTCCCCCTTCCTCTTCTTTCTTTCTCTTTTCCCCCACAGTATGAGATGGTATATAACTTGAATATATAAATATATATAATATATAATATTATTATATCTATATAATATATATATATACATTTGTATACATATATGTATATTAGAGTTACATGACTTCATAGTGTTCTTCAGAGTAACTGAAGAGTGTTTGAAGGTATCTCTACTTTATTGCCTCTGTGTTTATTAATCTCTTTAATGTTCTTCTATCACAAATGACTTGACATTCTCAGTTATCAATAGTAACCATCTTTATTGGAATAAAAAATGTGAAAAATGCTATATCAAAGACCATTAAAATCTCTATGGAAAAGTTTATTAGTTACAATTTTCATCATTAGTTTCCCATTAGTAGAAGAGAGCATTGGTTTTCCAATTTCTCATCAATTCCAGCACCATCTTGATTAAGTACCACTAAACTCACCTTCCCAACATTATAATGATATAAAATACAATCCGAAGTCTGATTGCTTAGGTGGGAGCAGTTTCTGCTTCTGAGTACTATTGATATTTTATAACTATTTTATTTTAAAATTCTCACTGTAGCCCTTGGGTTTGTGTCTTATCTGAGATGATGTGGGTAAAGGAAGCTGTGTTGCAATTATTAGCTATTATCGCAATTCTTTCATTATAAATACATCTAAGTCCTTTCACCTCAGTAAGCATGCTAACCATTTGTTTCTTGTTTTCTTGCCTGCTGATTCTCATGTGTAATCCATTTGATCTATTTATTTGTTCTATTTTATCTGAGAACTGCTTGTCACCCACAAAGATACACAAGAGAATTCTAGTTAAGTTGACAGATGGAACATAATCCAGGCTTAATGTGCTGTGGTAAAAAACAAAACAGAGGCATGCTGGTACTTGACAGAATGTGGGAGGCTGAGGCAGGGGGACTAGCTCAAACTCAGCCTGGGCTACATGGCATGTAACCAGGAGAGCCAAGGCTGTATTAAAAAGACTGGGAGGGGTGGAAATAGGACACTGTGATGGAGATGTAACCTGAAGTAATAAATAAATATTTTTAAAAAGATCCTGTCTCAAATGAAAGAAAGAAAGAAAAATAGGAAAGAAAGAGAGGGGGAGGGAGGGAAAAGAAGGAAGGAAAGGAAGAAAGGGAAGAAAGAAAAAGAAAAAATTCACTTCTGTAGCAACTGAAACTAATGTTCTATCTTTTTATAATTGTTAATTTGGAGCTATACTTTATAGAACTGCTGTACTTTTCAGAGAACAGAGACTGGCTACCATGTTCATGCTTAGACCACATGTCCATGTTTGGCTGCGGCCTCTGAAACTGCTGCTTGGGCTGCTTAGTCTGAACCCTCTTGTACCTTGTAACATGTAAGAACACTTTCCTAGTCATTTTCTAGGTTGCCTCACTTGTCTTCCTTTATCAGAACTCCAAGGGCTTCTTTCTAGTATTTTATATTCCTGGAGTGAATGAATGGACTGTGTTTAGCCCTTTTCATACCCAGGGTTCACCTTCTTTTCTTACTTCAAAAGGTTTTTAAGGGAGAAATTACTGCTCATTGTCAACAGTTGCCTAACATGTGATATTGTTAGATTCTGGGGACATTTTCTATTGCCTCATGTATTGCAAAAAAAAAATTCCACATTTTCAAATGAGAACCCTAGGACCTACATATATAAGAACCCATGAAGTGAGCTATGGTCTCTTCTGAGCTGTTCCATATTTTACAAAGCAACAGTGTTCATACTGTAGCCTGTCCTCAATTATTTGGACTGTACAGAACAACAGTGTTTTGGCTGAGGCTTGAATTATAACCCTCCATTTTACAAAATGACAGTTGGCTCCATTTTGAGCACAAAGGCATCTCATTTGGGCAAGTAAACAACCACCATTTGTCCAACATGGACTACATGGCACACACCAATAGCTAACTAATCCAGTTTAGTAAACTTTCACCACCTATGGACTAAATCACCAACTCAGGGACACACGGGTGTGGCAAAGTCATGTAAGAACAGCCAGGCTTGTGAAGGCCCAAGACATATCAGACTGAACAAGAATGGAGCCCCTTCATCAGGCATAAAAGAGCAGCACTCCAAAACTGAGATGTGACAGTACACTGTCCTGTCACCCAGTCTCTGGTCATGAGCTCTATATAGGAAAATTGTCACAGCAAATGATCTCTGCCATGTCACCAGTCCCCAGACCACTCCGTGCAGTTTCTCCTGTCAGTGACATTCAGCCCCTGCTAAACTCACTCTTGAAACTGCCTCCCACTGGGCTTGTTACTGTCAATTCTGTATCTGGAACTTCTCTCTGACTGATCTGAAACAGTGTGTATCTGGCTTCCACAGGACGCTCGGCCCCTCATGTCATTCTACAAGATGTCTGTCCTTGTACTGTGTATGTGAGCGGAGGTAAGAGTGAATAATCAAGTTTGGGATAGAGGAATTCCCATACAATGCAACAAAATCTGGATGACTTGGTGAAGTCTAGTCAGTGAAACTGACATAGTTACTGAATCGATTATTACTGAATAAATCCTCATATTGTGGACACACTCAGTTGTCTATATGTTTCTGTCCTAGAGAACTTACAATACCCCATCTTCTATAGTTCTAGTCAGGACTCTTCATTTTCTTTATTTTCCATTTATTCTTCAAAAATACTTGGATAGTTTACTGTTTTCTTCTCTTGCTGAGTTGTCCATATTGTTCTTCATGTTCAGTTTAAATTGGATTTAATGACCAAAAATCTCTAGAGAAAAAGCAATTTTAAGGAAATCATAAAATTAACTCGTCTTTTCAGATGTTTGTTTGCCCTAGTCTTTATGTGTCAATTTGCACCCTGAGAAAGCTGTGCTAGCCATAGCTTATAAGACTGCACGGGCTGCACTGTCCCCTCCCTGTGGTGTAGGAGGGGCCTGTGAGTCTAAAGCTGACTAGACACTACACAGCAAACTGGGCAGGCCTTTTGAAGATGTAACAAAAGCCCTGGCTTAATTAATTTGGGTTAACCAAAAGGAGACTATCCTGAGAGGTCTTGACTTAATGAGGACAATTCCTTAAAAGGGGGTACTAGACAAATGAAGATCTTGGTCCTCCTGGTGATTGATGGAATAGTCACACCCAACAAAACTGTAAGTGGCCCTTTACTGTAAGGGGCTGAGACCCACCCCTGGCTGACAGCCAGTCAGGAAGTAAAGACTTCAGTCCTGTAAGCACAAGAGACTGAGTTCTGCCAACAAGCACATGCCTGAGGAGGAGGCCCATGGACCTCAGAGAGGAACACAACTTGGCCACCACCATAGCTGTATCCCCATGAGAGCCTGAGCAGAGGACTTGGCTAAATAGTGAAAGAACTCCTGAACCATGGAAAATATAAATGTATACTTTTTTTTTTTTTTGAGCCACTAAGTTTGAAGGGATTTGCCTCATAACAATTAACACTTCTTGGCCTTGTCTACACAGGATGTTTCTTCTGTGTAAGTTTTTCTGTAGTCTGGAATATGTAGATAAGACATCCACTTTAGAAATTGATTTATCTGTGTGTGTTGGTATATCTCAGTAGAGTGATTTTCAGAAGTTTCCTTTGCCTTGTCCTCAGAACCTATGAGCACTTGGAGGATGCTGAATTAGAGCCCCAGTATGGAATGAGTATTGGCAGAGCCACGTGTCTTTTGTGCTGTTGGAAGCCCTCCTGCCAGATGAGTGCTTTATGCAAAGTAGAGCCTCATATGTTTATATAAATCTAAACTTAGTCATACTGCAGTAGAGGTAATTAGAATTTAAAATAGTCTCTCTTTCTCTCTCCCTACCCCCAACACACAAACACATGCTTACGTACAGACTACGTGATTCTTGGCATCCTTTACTAATTCACTGAATGTTCTTGGCCATGCCTCGTGACCTTTCTGGACCCTGTTCTCCTCATGGATCGCTGAAGTACTTGGACTCACTGCATGCTCTCCAGGTGAAATTCTAATCCGAGTTACAAGACTTCAAACTAGAAAGGCACATATATCTGAAAGAAAAAGGTTAAAAGAACCAAGGAGTTTCATACCAAAAAGAAGTAAAGTAATTATGGAAAATAATGTCACTTCATCCAGTACATTTGCCATCTGTGGTGAAAAAGTCTTACTTTCATTTTTAATGGAGTTGAAAATCACCTCCCCCTGTCCTCTCCCTGCTCCCTCTCCCTATCTCATACTCCTCCTTCCCTATCCCCCTTCTTACTTCTCCTGTCCTTCTACTCCTATCCACCCCTCTTCTTCTGTTCAGCCATTATATGACTTTTCAGATGTAGAAAAGCTGCAAAGAAAAACTGAAGCTTAAAGGGAAGAATAAGAAAGTCATGTTCATGGTACAGCCATAGCAGAAGCTGTTCTGGTATTTTTATTCTATGCCAGTCATTCCCACTTAGTTCATTTCTATATGAAAATGAAACCAATCAACTCCAGTGCCTAAACCCATTAGCCCCAGCTTCCAAGTGCTATTTTTCACAAGGGTCACAGAGGGCTTCCCAGGAGCAACAGGAATTTCGAAAGTGATGTGTGTCACATTTGCATATGATAATTAGTTTTTCTATAAATACAATTTCTTCTGCAGATTAACATTTTTGTGTCCTCATTAGATTGCAAACATTTTCATATTAAACCCACAAAGCTGCCAGAACTGGCTTTGCTTACATTGCATGATGGTGTTAATACCTCTGTTTATATTAATAGCATTAGTGATCTCTTTTATTCTTCCAACACTGAGCACTACTAATTGACATTGATATAAACAGTAATAATAAAGCTGAGAAGCTCTTGGAAACCTTGTTAAGTTCAAGGATCATTAGCAGTAAAGTACCTCTGGGTGGTAAATGGCCGCATTCCTGAGCACATAAAGCAGAAGCATGGTTAGAACTATTTGCTCTGATCTGACTCAATAAACAAGAGAGTGCAATTAAAACATTCTTTTCTTCTGCTACAGGCATTTATCCAATCAGGAGTTAGATGTGCTCTAGCCAGATAAGATAACAGTTTCTTCAACTTGTCAGACTTAGCACGGCCAGTTTGCTCTAGTGCAGGAAGCCAACTTTTCCAAGGGGTTGAGGTATTTTATGGACCCATAAAAGGGTTTCATAAAGCAAGATGCACCAGAATTTCCCATGAGAGGATTTTCTTTTGTCTTTGTCTTTTCTTTTTCTGGGCAAGAATGAAACATTCTCTGTTGAGGAGGATATTGAAGAACATCTGAGGTAAAAGATAATGTCATGCATCCACAGAGGTACAGACAGACAGACACACACACACACACACACACACACACACACACACACACACACACGTGTGCTCACAGCACACATCGCTGACTTGATTGGAGGATGCTGCTTTAGCCAGACACTGAGCTGCAAGCGTGTCAGTGGCAAGCAGACTAAGGATCACTTACCCACAATTCAATAATAAAGATATGGCCCAGCAGTCACCATTGGAAAGGGCAGGTAGAGGGGGTGAGGGTGAGTGGGATCAAGTACGCTGTGTGAATATGTCCCAGTGAAACCTAGTATTTTGTACAAATAATATACACCAAGAGTAAAAGAACAATTCCTACAGAAATGAAGCAATTTTACTTCTACCAGGAATCAGCAGTAAAGTAAGCAGCATCTGTTACTCTAAATTCCTGATAAATTTTTGGTTTGAAATCATACACACTCCTAGATTCACCATGATTTTAGAAGCATTGATGATGAAACTAAAGAGCTAACTTCATGTTTGACCTGACTCTAAATATATTACTATTGAAAGTTAGGCTGTGGCACAAGGAAATTGGACAGAAATGTAGAATTTTGTGCACTTTCAGAATTAAAGCTTTGAGGCTAAATAAAAATAGCTTTGTCTCATAGTTCTTCTATGGCTATCTGCAATTTTGGACAGCATAGTTTCTGTGGGTCTTAGTTTTCTCATCTGCAAAGTGGAGGTGAAAATGGCACATAACACATCGTGCTGTTTTGAGGATCCATATTTAACATTGCAACCACACAATGCTTGAATATTAAAGTGGACACAATGGATAAAGGCTGCTGTTCTCACTGTTTGTGAAACCCTGCCTGCTGTGGTGGAGGGGTGTGGAGAATAACCAGAACATCTTTGGGTACATAAGAAAGTACTCTACCTTTCTCCTTGCTATGCTTAGGATCAAACTCAGGGACTTGAGCATGGTTGGCAAGTATACTGCCTCTGAGCTGCCTCCACAGCCATCTTCTTAACATCTGTTAATTACTAGCTATTTCTCAGCATCTGTTACACTACCACAGCGGTTCTCAACCTTCCTGATGCTATGACCCTTTAATACAGTTCCACATGTTGTGGTGACCCTCCATGCCATAAAATTATTTTTGTTGCTACTTCATAACTGTAACTTTGTGCTGTTATGAATCATAATGTAAATATCTGTGTTTTCTGGTGGTCTTGGGCGATCCATGTGTAAGGATCATTTGGCCCCCAAGGGTCTCGATCCACAGATTGAGAACCACCATTCTAATGACTTTCTTATACCATGTTTGTATCTTTGATGCTGTCCTGCTTCAGACCTTATGTTTTTTCTCTTCTTATACAGCTTGGTGTTCTTCTGCACTGCAGCCTTCCCCTTCTTATCTGATATAGTCAGCTGAGTTTCACAACAATACTTTGTATTCTTGGGTTTTCAGTGTTGACCAAATGTTTTTGTAAAGTTGGCCTTTATTTCTCATTATTCCATATTCCTCATCACTAGACTGTATTTCTAGGAGGAGGAAACAAATCCACAGTAGTAAGCTTGTGTCCCTAATTATTCTTCCTTTATCATACTGACTTCTGACTCTTGTAGGATGACCCCTAGTTGGCTAGTAGGTATGGTTGTTTAGGCATGGTCCATGTGTCCCTCAGCGTTCACTGCAGTTGAAACTTGGCCCTCAAGGTGATGCTTCTAAGAGCTATTGAGACCCTTGGGAGGTAGGGGCTGTGAGATTCCAATCATTCTCAAAGATTTCATTATTTGGTGATGTAAGTTTTTCTACCAACATTTTCCTTTGCAATGATGTAATACAATCGAAAGAGAAGGCCCCATGACACAACTGAGCAGTTCAGTTGCCAATGCCTTGAGCTTCTAAAACAAAGGTAGAAAGACTTTTTTTCTCATACATGGGCTGCCTCAGATATTTGTTGTAGTAAAACCACAACTAGTATTAGTAGTTAGCCATTATGCTAGCTCTTCAGTCCTTCATGAATGTGGATCCTCTGCTGGTTTAGTCTTTTTATTCATGTTTTGGTTCTCAGGATGAATAGATACAGAATTCCTAAGCTTATATTTCTGTTATACATTTCTAGGGGGGAAAAGCGGGGACATTTAATATACAGAAGACCAAGTTGAGGAGAGAAATATCAGTTTCTCTAAATACCTGAAGGATGTCCCAGTAGAAAGATTGATTTGTTCTGACAACAAAGCCCTATGGTGGAAGCTGTAGGAAAATAAAAAGATGCTAGCTAAAGGAAAAGAGAATTACAACCATTTAACTATGTAATAAGGACTGCTTTGGGAGCAACTGAACTCTCTATTTTTAGAGGTGTTCAGGCAATGAGTGTATAATAACCCAGGAGGTATAACCACACAGAATTGTGTCTCAGAAAAGAGTTAGATGAAATGACCTAGGTCAGTAGTGGTTCTATGTTTCCTTACAGGGTGGTCTTAGAATAACAGTACAATTTGAAATATACAATGGAGTTGAGGAAATCATTCATAATTATCTCCCAGTTATGTTTTACATAGTAATTTACATAAAATGATGAATTATCACTTATTCTTATCACAGAATGGCATGAGAAACTGAAGGTGACTTCATTTATGACAAACATTTATAAAATACTTACCACGTAGCATGTGTGTCTAAGTTTTAAAGGGAGTGATGAATAGGACAAAGTTGCTGCCCTCTGGAGCATTTATTTTGCTCGGAGGCAAGGATGAGGCTGAAGACAAAAGAAAAAATGGGTTGTGAAAATGGCAGAAATGTGTCAAAACACTCCAACCTCTCTCTAGCCACTTCTAGGGAACCTTTTCATTTCCTCCTTAAGTTTCTCTGAGACACTCTGCAGCATCTCTATGAACACATTAGAGGGGAGGCTGTGATGGAATAGTGTCTTTGCTCCCAAGAATATGAACAGTGGATTTCTCCTACCAGTTAGTTCTCTCATTCAAGAAGTGTGTGTGTGTGGAGGGGGTGGATGGGTAAGACCTCTCTTCCATGTAATAGATGTTAAATAAACAAATATACAATGAAAGAATGTAGAGTAGATAATGAATAGTCACTATGAAGTCCTGTTCTATATTACCAAGGAGAAAAGGGACATAAAATCATCTTTCTGAGTCAGGTGTTTGTGAATTTCCAAAGACCAGACTACACATTTATTTAAACCCCCACTATTTCTACCACAAAACAGATCCTTGGAAGTGAAACAGGCCTGTTAAAAACTCCTTTTCATGCAATGAAGGATGTAAGGAAACTGGAGAAAGTTCAAAGAAGAAGAACACGAATGATTAAGGGGCTGAGAGCATGATTTATGCTGAATGATTAAAAGGATTAAAATGCAGAACTTGGCCAGTGCTACATATCCAGCTATAAAAGAAAAATCAAAATTAAGTGCCAAAGTTCCTAGCTCCCATGAAAAATACAAATTTGCATATAATTTGGCACCTATTTCTACTCAGAGTAGAGCAGACCCTTCCTGAGCCAACATTCACAGTGCCAAGACCACTAGTTGATTTGGTCAACTGAGAGTGCAGTATGATGACATCAGGAAAACCTTACCATTTGACAGACCGAACAGACACTTAAAATGCCCTGTGTCCACCCAGGGCCACCATGCACAAAGAAGATAAAGTAATGTAGCCTATTACAGTGTACCCAAGCATCATGACCAAAATCTCTCCTAAGGATAAATAGCTGGAGGATAACCCACAGGACTGGAGGGTGGAACAGCCCTCGGGTCTGGATGATTTTCTTCATGAGGGAATTTTAGCCAAGAGTTTACCAATCTTCTTGTCTGTCAAATGAAGCCTGTGATTTGGCAGTGGCTAAAGGAGGAGTGTGTGGAGCCAGCTCCTCTCAGAACTGCATACTCCAGAGAAGGGAGAGAGGAAATGAATAGGAGGAGGCCATGTGGATGAATGTAGGGAAAAAGACAACTAATATAGTGATTAGAATTGAAAAAAATCACATTTCAGTTTTACTATTGAAATTTTATCTTTCTTTTTTTTAAACATTTATTTCTTCAAGTTACATCTCAATCAAAGTGCCCTCCCTCCTCTTCCTCCCAGTCCCCACCTCCTACCCTCTTCCCTCCTCACCCTCCTATCTGCTTTTTTTTGTTTTTGTTATTGTTGAATTTAAGGTGTATCTTTTTTTCTCCCCAACAGCTCCCCCTTTTAGTCCAATAACAGGCTATTTTATTTACAACAATAAATACAATACAAAACAATAAGAACAATTAGGCAAAAATTATGAAAATTAAAGGGTATAACATACATTCCCAATGTTCAGTCCATCCATATTTGGCAACTGATATTAATATTTTATTATCTATCTCAATGAGTTTAAAGTTCTATAACTAACTCAGTTTCCATCCTAACTTGCATTACCAACTTAAAAACATCCCTTAGACCTAGAACATCCTTTTAATTCCTAGACAACTTAAAATTAACTATGAGACTACAACTATCTAGTCTTTAACCACATCAAATACCAGAGAAGGATAAATATATCTGACTATACAGGAAGTGCAGAGCCAGCAGCTTCAAAAACTAAGAAATGACAGACAACTGGCTGCCTGGATGGTCCCCAATTTCTCTCCATACATTAGAGCATCTATCTTCAGCCTTTTGGTCCATATCTCTGACCAACATTAATTTTAAAGCAGGAATTATGAAGGACTTGCCTACCCTGTCTTGGCAGAGCTAGGCTGTCGACTTACCTGCTTCCAGGTTTTGTCCTTTTCAGACAGCATTCTGTCTACAGTTGGAGCAAGGGCTTTCTCTTGCCCAGTGACAAGCTTGCCACCAATACAACCATCTCCAAATGGAGTCAGTCTCACAGGAGGAGGGGACTGGCTGAGGCCTTTTGTCACAAACTATTTAGGATAATTAAGAAATGCAAACTAACAGTCATTCAAACATGTCATTTTTTTAGGTACTATCATAGTGTATCACAAATGTTTTCTAAGTTAATCAGAAATCAAGTTGATAAGAGACAAGCAGCATTTGCTTATCCAAATATATGGAAATAAGTAGGTAGTCTTAAAAAAACCTCAAGACATCTGTAGAATATGGCATTCAAAGATGTTTTTTAACTTAAGTTTTTTTTTGATATTGAGACGTGTCAGCTCCTGACAGCACTCCCCATTTTACTCCAAGTAGATGATGAGCATTGAAAAAAAATTTATTTTTTTTAAATTACTTTCTATGAAGATCAGCTTTCCTTCACTTATATTGTCTGGGTAATTTCCTTGTTTTGAAGTAAGGAAAACTAAAATTTGAAGAAACAAATCATTAAATGATGCTGAGGTGGGTAACTTGGTCTGAATAGTTTAGGTTTAGAGCTTCGAACTTTCTTTTCAATGCTTTTTCATGTCTGTGAAATATAAAAATATGAGTCATTTTTTCCACCTTGCTCATTTCTAATACAAACCTCAGTGGGTTATGCTCAGACAGTTGTACAAGGTCAGTCTCCAGAGTTCTCTTCATCTTGAAAAGCTGAATTCTACCTATTCCCTCCCCTCCCACCCTGACCGTCACCATTCTAGACCACCCTTCCAAACTTTTGCTTTCATTTTTTTCTCTTCATTTCTGGGAATTAAACTGAGAGACTTGAACAAGGTAGGTGTTGGGTCAACCACTGACCTTTCCCTCCAGGCTTCTTTTTATATTTTATTTTGAGACAGAATTTCATTAAGTTTCACAGGTAACTCTTACACCTATTCTATAACTCAGGCAGTCCTTGAACTTGCCATCCCACCATGTTAGTCTCCCACATGGAAAAGATTACAAATTTAGGCCACTAGTCCCAGTCACTTCCTGTAGATCTAACTGTGCTGTGTACCTCATACAGACGATATCATATTTGACATTTTCTGATTGGTTTACAATTTCACTTTTTACAACCATCTTCAGGGTTCATTCATATTACACCAGAAAGTATCAGGATTTTCTACTTTTTTAAATCAGAATAATAATCCATTGTGCATGTACCATATTTTCATCAGGTAATTCATGTGTTTATGTACACTTGGGTTGTTCCTTCCTCTTGGTTCCTGTGTATAACAAACATCATTTTGATAAGACAAATTATCACGAACTGTTTAAACTCAACAAGGAGTGGCTTGGGACAGCTGGGTTGCTTCTCCCTCGTGTCAGTCTGAGCATGTTTATCTTTGAGAAACTTCTAAAACCCCTTGTTCGGGGATGGGCTGCTCACTCTCCAACTCCATAACAGGGAGGGGAGAGAACAGCAAAACACTCCATAGTAAAAAGAAGCATGTGCCCTTGAGAACAGCTAGAAGGTCAGCCATTTCCAACAGAGGTTACTACTATCTGTTCTATGGTACAAAAATGCTTCCAGTGGGAGTGAGAAGCTGAGACTTCAGCCATAGGAAGCTGAGCCACAGAGAGAGAGAGAGCTCAACCCAGAATTCCTGTTGTTTCTGGGAGATGACTGCTAATGGTCAATTTGATGATGGGAGATAAAATAGGCCAGGTAGAAAGACACTCTTCAGTGACTGCCATGCCCATGTAGTGTTAAAAAAGTACACAAAATGAATATAGAGATGCCAGGCTTTCGTCCTGCTTTTCATTGTAAGAGCCAATGATTCTAAGCAAAAGTAGCTGGGTATAGTTGCTGTATTATTCAGGGTTCTCTAGAGCAGTGGTTCCTAACCTGTGGGTCATAATCCCTTTTGGGGGGCAAGCGATCATTTCACAGGGGTTGCATAAGACCGTTGGAACACACAGATGTTTACATTATAGTTCACAACAGTAGCAACATTACAGTTAAGACGTAACAACAAAAATAATTTTATGGTTAGGGGTCACCACAACAGGAGGAACTGCATTAGGAAGGCTGAGAATCACTGCCCTAGTTCTTTGTGTAAAATTGAAGCCCCACATGCTTTTCCCTGTGCAGTTTGACATGTTCATTGATGTCCTCCAGGTTCTGTTCAGATTTGGGTGGTCATGTTGGTAAGACTTTATAGGTGAGTCTGATGTTACTAGGAGACACAATCTCACAGAAGAACTCTTGATTCTCTGGCTCTTAGAATCTTTCTCCACAATGTTCCTTGGTCCTTAGGTGTGGGAGTGTTTTTTAGATGTATTCACCGGGACTAAATTCAACAACTCTATATTAGTAGTCTCTGTTGCAAAGATAAGCTTCCTCAATGAGGTGTGATGACTACACTAATCTTTGTATATAAACAAATGTTTATAGAGTGTGGTTAGGGATTATACTGGTTCAGTAAACTAGTGAACAACGATGGCATCACTGGAACGAAGTAGCTAGTTAGGTTTCTAGTACTAGACATGGTATCCCTCCTGTTGAGAGGATCTTAAGTCCAATTAGAGAACTGTTGGTTAACACCAAGATATGTGTGCCATTACTACATGATACCCATAGGGTTATCATGATGTGTTGGTCATTGATGTGGTTCATAGGCATCACAGCTGGGTAGGACTGTTGGATATCTCCCTTCATTATAAGCTTATATGGTACTTTGAATGCTAGTCCTCAGGGAGGGGACATTCTTGTCAGTTCTAGCTCAGAAGTCTCTGGGGCCCTGTTTCTAAAGTAAATGGTGTCTTCAACATAGGAACTTAATTTCCACCTTGTCAGTAACTAAGGGCAGCAGTAATAGGCTATTTACTTTGACAGTCTCTTAGACAGGCCTAGTAAAGTTTTCTGGTAGATTTTTCTGGGATTTCTAATGTAGCATATCATATCATCTGCAAATAAGGATATCTTGTTTCTTTTTCTATGTATAGTCCTTTCAGTTCCTTTTTTTTTTTTTTTTACCTTATTGCTCCAGCTAGTGAGCACAATATTGAGAAACTTGGATTTTTTTCATCTTGTAGCTTTTAATACACTTTCTTTGTTATGTATACTTAGTGTTTTAACTATGATATGCCATGAGTTTTTTCCTTTCTGTTCTTCTCTGTTTGGTGTTCTCTGTGCTTTTTTGTATATGAATAGGTGTGTCTTTCTTTAGTTTGGGGAAATTTCTGTTACTTGTTAAAGATCTTGTCTATGCCATTGCCTTAGGATTCTTCTCTGTCATCTATGCCTGAAATTTTAGGATTTAATATTTTACGATGTCCTACATTTCCTTTGTATTTATTTCCTGTTTTTCTTTTTTTAATTTTCTCAGGTTTCTTGTTCATTTGGTCTAGATCCTCTATTTTATCTTTGAGACCTGATATTCTGTCTTCTGCTTGATTCATTCTATTTGTAAGGTTTTCCTTTGAGTTTTCTAATTAGGCTATTGGGTTTTTCAATTCCATCTTCACTTCAACTAGAGTCTACTTCATTGTTTTTCTTTTTATTGAGTTCCAATTTGTCTTTGTCATTTCCATAATCCTATTTTTGTGTTTTCTTGTGCATTACTCAGGTCCTAGTTTTCTTTGAGCTCTTTCTCTTTGATGGGCAGGGTTTTGTTTGTTTGCTTGATTGATTATATTTTGGTGGTTGTTTTGAGGGTTTGTTTGTTTGTTTTTGTTTTTGATGTTTTTGTGGTCAACCTGGTGTACTGGCTGGGAGTCCTGGGCTAGAATTGGTGGGTTGTGGAAAACAAAACAAACAGGGGCTGAGGGGTACTCAATCCATGTAGGAGACTGTGGGGTATGGGGTATGGAGTAGGGTGGTAGAGTCAATGCAAAGAGGTAATTTAAAATTTTAAAGAAACCTATACTTGTTTTTCCACACCAACTTCATCATTTTCCATTTCTGTGAACAAAGTACAAAGTTTCCAATCCCTCTACATCATTGTTAACCTTTGTTTTTCTTTCTATTCTTTAGGCTACCCTGATGGATATAAAATGATAATACTGAGGATCGGGTTAGACTTTCCTGATGATTGGTAATGATGAATATCATTTGCCTATCATTTATGCATCTTTCAGGAAGTGTCTACTTAAGTTTTACTGGTTTGTTTTTATTGTTCCAGAGAAGAAGGCATTGATTAAGATACAGCCTCAGTTTCAGTTGAAATCCCAGAAGATTAGAGATGAAGGACTGTGAAATGTTTGCCAAGAACAATGGTAGGTTTAGAGTGGAGTTGCCCTGAGCCTATGAGATAAGCTGTGTGTGGTGTAGATGACAGAGATGAAGAATAGGACACTAGTATAAGGAAGAACAACAACAACAAAAAAAAGAAAATATTTGGAGAAGTGATGTGTCATCCCCTTTATTCTCCCAGATGCCATTTCAGTCAGAAGGTGAGAAACTATCAACAATAAGAAATATTTAAACATAGTGAACATACTCTTTATCTGTTATTCTATGATTGCAAACAATGACTACACATTAGAGAACAGATCTCTCATTTGTGCTGGGTATGGATAGACATCTTAACTCACCTTGACTCCCTCCAGTTGTATTCAAACTCTTCCAAGAACATGGGCATATCTGCTTATCATGGGCTAAGAGAGTGGATTGCTCATACCTGAAAAGCTAGAAGCTGAAATTGATGTAAATTAACAAAAGGGACCATCCAAGTCTTGTAGGGGCTGATAGGTTAATATAAGTTAGATTTAGTGAATACCTAAATTTCTGATACAGTCTCTTAATTCGGGGCATGAAGATCAACTGCTGTGAGCAATTAGCTTATCAGCTTATGGATGAAATCAGGTGAAATGAGGGGAGTCTCTTTGGACTGAAAAACAAGGTTGAAGCCAGGTGAAAGAAGGAAAGACTTTATGACCTGGCATTGCTTTCAACTGCTAAGTGGGCAGAGCCCAAATTAAGCTGAAGCAGGTGGAACAAGGAGTGATCCTATTTAAGGACAAGTGGATGAGCCCAGAGAGGTGCGTGCTAAGGGCCCCCGATATGAGAGAGCTCCGAGAGTCCTGCTGGAGAAAGTTCTGGTAGACCAATGGCCCAATTTCCCTGAGGCAGAAGGAAGCCGGTGAGCAAAGAAAGCCTGAGCAAGACAGCAAAAGGCCAAGGACTGGACCCTGTGGCTCAGCTTTTGCCTAGAGGGGTTTGATCTGTCTGAACAGTGGCCTAGGGGAAACTGTGCCTGGCTTTAAGGACTGAGGCAGAGCAGCTGAGTTCCTGATTCAAAAGAAGTAAGTTGGCCTGCAGACGGCTGGAGTCTCCCACAGAACCAACTACCCTGACGAACCTGCATCTGAGAGATCCAGAAGAAGGACTGCTAAGTGTGTTAAAGAATCTACAACAAATACTGTGTTCCTGACGACTGAGGACCTGCCCCAGAGACTGTATCATTCTAAAAGGTTATGAAAGTAGTTGTTATGATTATCAATAGGTTTAGTGGATAGGTTAAAGGGGTTGTAGGAATTTATAGGATTAATAGTTAAGAAATTGTTGGTGTTTGTTATAAGTGAATTTAGTAATAAATAAGTGATAAATAATAATTTAAAAGTTCGGTTACAAAGTCTTCACCTGGAAGTTGCATACCTTTAATAGACCTCAGATTCTAAAATCATTCCATCAGGCAGATTCTACCATTACAATTCAACCAATATATTGTGGGGAGGATGACTCTTAGTGCTTTATACTCTCTCATCTTTCCAGCATCTTCTCAAAACTTCTAAATTTTCTATAGCTGTTAATTGTGAAGTAAAGAGAATGGATAAACTGAGTTTAAAGTCCTGTAGTCTACTAAGACACTCATAAATAAAATGTACCAATAAGTTATAATTATAATCCTAATATGTATACTTATCATATGTATACAAGTATGCATATGCAAAAAAACCTTGAATGGAACATTAGTGAATATAAGTAAAGAGTTTAAAAAAAAAGTATTTTAGGAATGTTTAGATTTGTTGAGGAAATTACCCACTTTTCCTTTCTTTCTTTCCCCCTTCTCCTTCTTCTTTTTAAATGAGACAAGATCTTGCTATGTAGTCCAGAACTCAAGTCATGATGCTCCTGCATGCGCTTCCTGTATGCTAGGTTAGGCGTACACCTCTATTCCCATTAACCATTAATGAAGACCCCAGTGTAAAGTACTCATCCCATACATATCACAGTAGGTGAACTGGCAGGTTAGCACTGTAAGCCCTGCAACTTTGGAATAATTCTGTTGTTTGACTGTAGAGACACCTTATCCAAATCAGGCTAAAACCCACTTGTCTAATTGCTACCCTTTCCTTCATATGTCCCCTGACCATCCACTGCTGTGATGGCTTCTAGAGGGAGAAACAATACAGAAAGTCTCAAAGAGGTGGAATGCTTGCTCTGACAGGTGACACAACTTTGAGCTAGAGAAAACAGTTTCAATTTCCAGAAAAGGAACATTTATGCTAAACACCATGAAACATTATGACAGCATGAATTATGACTAGAGAAACAGGCAGTAAAGGACGTGGTGGAAACCCCATCCCTGTAGACATCTGAAAGTCAATAGGATAAAGAACTAGAAAAATCTGAACTGGGAAAAAATCCTCCACTGACTCTCCTGGGACTGAGGGATGACATCATGGGTATCTTCCATCTCTAGTAATAATAGTTCTCAGCCTTCATGTATTTCCCAGAGTTTTATAATGTTAGGCTAAATGGCTCTGTTCCCTCCAAAATGAAACAACAATTCAACAAAACCTGAGCTACAAACAAGCCCTAAACTTACTGTTCTAAGGTGCATAGAGATATTGTGCACCATAAAGTTTTCCAATGTAAATTTGATTATGCCCCAAACGCAGTTTACTGAAAAAAGATGTGGATTTGTGTATCTGTTTTTCTTTTTTCTGGTTTATTTTAGTTTCAGAGGAGAAATAGTTCAACAAATTTTCATAGCTCTGGCTGAATATAGTCTGTATTTTTCTCTCCTGGCCAGATTTTCAAGAAGAAGCCTGGTTCCCTTATTGGTTACAAGGAAGAGGAGAATTAATACACAGGAGGGGAAATGGGGGACTCCCATTTGCCATTTGATGCTGGAATGTGTACTTCTTGGAGACAGGGGTGCTGGGTCCTCCCTTGGTGAAGTGAATTTGGAGTTTGTGGGAAACAGTATTAGTTATTAGCACTGGTGGTCTATTTTCACACATTTGCCTGCATGCCTTTGTGTTTGTGCATGACTGTCCTAGGCTTATAGACGACACCAGCAGCTTGCATGCTTTTTTATTTTTAAAGCTTACATGTAGTGTTGGTATCATAGTGTCCTATCTATAGCTGGCTCCAGGACACCTTAACCACACAATCCAGAACCATGGTGAAGATATGAGAACAGCAAATGTTTTCATAAAACCCAGACGCAACCTGAATTATCGTTTGCATTTGGGATATATAGGTGGGAATCTGGTATTATATTTCTCTTATCTTTATCTAGGTCATGGAACAGTGCCCACAGCCCAGGTACCCTACCATGGTTTGCTACATGCTGTATTTATTTTTGCCTACATGTCAAAAGGCGATACGTAGAAACCCACACTTTTTAAAATTTTCACAATTGTTCTAAATGTATCCTAATTTTTTGATTTTTAAATTTTTTTGTTGTGAATATTTCTTTAGAGATGTCCAACTTTGTTTGTCCTGAAATAATGGGAAGTCTCCTTCTTGTGCATGAGGGCCCCAGAGTACCTCAGTGACCAGATGTTCATATTGAAAACATCACTGCTCCTAATTGCAGAGCTAGTGACCTTGAACTAATGAGTACAAGGAAGATCTGAACAAAAAAGAATCAAATTACTTGACCATTGATATCCTCCTGTGCATCTCTCACAATTACTTAGAATCAGAGTTATTGGAACACCAGAAACTCTTTTGTTTAATCTCATCATTTAAAAAGGACAAAAACAAACAAAACCAACAAATACCCGCATATAGACAGGCATTCGATTGATAGTTTTAAATTGTGTATCTCCAACCCAGAGGTGCCCCTTGCTCCTACTTTCCCTACTCATTTCTTTCTCATCCTCTTCAGAAATATCTAAGGATGGTTTTCTCTTAGGATGATTTCTCTAGACAATTTGAGAGCCTCCTCTTTCAGTACTTTTTCTTCTGTCTGTGTCAAGCTACATGTTCTTTGGAGTTTAATCATAAAGCCTGTGTGCTACAATAACAGTGTCACAAATGTTTGATGATGTCATAAAGTTCTGGGAGAACTGGTGAAAGTAGAAACTTCCATTTTATGTCCCCAGGATATTATTGGTACCCAAAGGACCCCTACGCCTCTCATATGTGCACCAGTTGTAGAAGTAGTAAGGCCCTAGTTAATTTTGGGCATTAGATGTTTAGCCAATTTCTGTAAAACACTGGAGTGAATATAGACTTAAGGAGGTGAAGTTATTAAAATAGGGTGGGGTAAGAGGCAACATGCCAATAAAAATAGACATTGTGGCTTTTTAATCCTTGCAGAGGAATTCAGGCAAGAAGGGAATAAAACAGTTCCACAGGGTCACTTGTAATTCTGCTAAAACTAAGCTCAAGAAACTGAATAATATTTTTTAGAGTCTGATTTATGCACTTAAAGTAAGTAAGTCCCAGGTGCCATAGGAAGTAAAACAACTTTTAGCCCTGTCCTAACCTGCATGCTCAAACCAACTGCCTAAATCAATTTCTAATTTCTCTCTAAAACATTTCAGAGTAAGTTCTATGGGGACTGCTGCAGCCCTGGATTCTCTGTTAGCAGAGGCTTCATGGAGGGACTACGTGCAGGGACTAGGTAGGCTGTACATTACAAACAAAATATGATCCAAAATTGGCCAGTGAATCATTTCTTTGGGAACCCTTAATGCTAAAAAAGAAAAACCTAAAAGAAAGCAGAAACAGAGATAGACACAGTGAGGGTCCCTGGCTCTCCTAAACCTCCAAAGTCTGCTTACCTTGTGTGCACGTAAAATCCTTTGTCTACATAAAAACTAGATGACAGTCACACACTTGTAACCAACCAGAGGGGATGGGATTTGGTGAATTTCATTTGTCACTCTCCTTTTCACCCTTCCATTAACCTCCAAATTAGAGGAGGATACGAGATCACTGGACATTCCCTAGACATTAAATTAAATTCCCTAGACAATAGATTAAAGTATTCAACATTTTCCAGCATTTCCAAGACTTATGTGGGACACAGATTCTTTATAAGCAGTTATGAATAGGGAATAGCAAGGAAAATGTCTCAACAGAGAAATCTCTAGCAAACACATCTACCCCTGCCATGGCAGGGCGTGTCTTGGAAAGGAAGCATTACAAAACAAAATTCACTAGGCACCATGAAGCTTCTTTTTTTTTTTCCTCTCTCTCCTTGGTTCCAGTGACCTCATTCACCCAGATCTTTATTAAGCATGGTAATCAAGAGTGAATAAAACATTTCTGGTAATCTTTGTCATTTCTTCCCCCCCCTCCCCCGAAATGGCCTCCAGTGGTGGTACAATGTGAAACTAACAAATCCCAAATGTAGGTATGCAGAAGGAAGGAGAGGGGCCAAGGATGGCCTGGAGGCTTTACATCTGGATTAAGACCTGGATAGTTTAATTGGCTATTTGGAATTTCCCTATTTCCTTCTCAAAAAAAAGAGACTGGGAGCTCCATGAAATGCTTATCTAGGACATGTTAGAACCAACTAACTATGTCGACACAGAATGTGGATAAAGCCAGCTGGAGGCTCTGGCAGGTATAAAGGGGGGCATAGCTGGTGGAGTGTATTTTCTCACTGTGGGGCAATCTATACTCCTGTAGTATTAAGGACTTCAGATTAAGCCTAGAAGGAACTCTGCTGGGTCATACCCCATGAGAAACTCAGCATCTCAGCTATATAATAGTAGAACCAAACTATTTCAGCACTTCCTATTAGGACCATCACTGGAGAAGGCTGTGCTGGCTAAGAAAGGAGTCTCTGGAATAATCTACTTGAGGCTTAAGGATAGACTGATGGATCTCTTTTTAAATAGGTTGCACCCACCTTCAAGTGAGAAATCATTTGAAAAAGTACCATTTGGATGTCACAGGACAGCTTTTTGAGTAAGAATGATGAAGGCAATGAATCTATGTGAAAAGGTTTAATTCATAGGAAGCAAATTGAACCAGTACACCCCACATACATAGAGCTTCAAGGGACAAGTATCATGTCCAGTAGTTCTTAGAGGAAACAGACCCTCCCTGTCCCAGCAACTGCAAATTGCTAATAGATGTGGAGGCTGTGAGTGAGCTGCCCCTGAGGGAGTGAATGTTGGAGAGGCAGCCCTGCCTTCCGTCTGCTTTGTTGTGTTGGTGAGGAAGAGATCCCTTTTACTCTCTTGTCCTCACCACAGGTAGCAGGCAGGAGAGTTGGCCCTGATGGGATCAAGAAAGCAGGAGAGTTGGTCCAATCCCTTACCTGCTGTAACACTTAGGAGAGCAGGCCCTGGAAATGGGGGTTGCAGGCCCAGAACCAGGGCTTTGAGTTGGCCCACCCCATAGATGAACTGATGGAGTGCATGAAGAAGCCATTTCCACAGACCCAAAACCACAGGATCTCCATGACACAGGAGAATAACAGCTTATCTGAGAGGAGTGCCAGTGAGGTTCCAGTACTGACAAAGTAGCAGAAGCCAGAGACCTCATACCAGACCAAGGAGTCACTATAATGAACATTTGCGAGCAAAGAAAGTATGGACCAAAGGGAATATTGTGGGACACAATGAGACACACTACAGCTTCTACAATGAGAATTTTTTTTAATGTGGCAGGAGGATTGCAAGGGTGGAGAGTGGGTCTGAGGGGAGGTGGGAGATTAGACAGAACAGGGTACATGATGTGAAATTTACAAAATAAACAATAAAAAGGAAAAAAAGAAGCCTTTTTTCCCCATAAAATTTACTTTAATATGGTAGTTCGCATCATCTGAAGTTTGACATTGAGAAAGCATCAGATGAAGTTAGACTTTTAGAGTAGGAAATCAAAGGCAAAAGGAAGAGACTGTGGTCAAGAGCAGAGGTGAGGGATGGCATGGTATGAACAGAACCAAAAGAATAACAGAGAGGGAGAGAGAGGGAGAGAGAGAGTTGTCAGCAAGTAGTCATGAGTACACAACAGAGAAGGGAAAGGAAGTCACAGGCATAATGGAGTCCTAGAGGAGTCTGCATTGCCCACCCCTCCTGGTAAACAAAGCAAAGGTCCTGAAGCAGAAGCTCAAGATGGTTGAAACACTTGGAAGGTGTCTGGCTTCTGATATGTGGGTTTGGGTCTAGATAACAGGATTTATTGAGATAATTTAATGTTAAATTTTAAGTTTTAATTAAAATTTAACTTTAAGTATGGAAACACAGGATGCTGCAAAGAGATATCCAGGGAAGTTTCAAGGAAACTTTACCTGCCCTCCCCTAGTGACTCCAGATTGGATTTCTTTTACTAAACAAATTACTTCATTAGGAATTCATGAGGAGACTGAGAGATGAGCAAATATTTTTATGATGTTTTCCAAGGTAATGGAAAGATAATTTCTGAAACCTATTATTTGTTAAGTTTGAATGGGTTTCTTAGTAAATTCTGGAAGTGGTTGTTTCATTTTGCAATGGTGGGCATCAGTCCCCAGGCCTCCTGAATGCTGTGATAGGCAAGAACACTAATTCTTAGCTCTTGTCCTTGGTTTTTTTGAAAGAGGGTCTTAATGTGTAGCTCAGAAAGGCCTTAAATTCTCAAACCACTTACCAGAATGAGCTCACTACAAACAAGTTTGAATATCTATTTATGTCTTTGAGAGAATTTTTTAAGCAATTAAATTGATTTTAAGTTAACAGAATGAAATGAATGGGTTTTGCTGTGACATTTTGGGGTGTATGTGTCATAATACTTCACCTAAATTCATTTTCCTCCCTCTCCATATTCTTGCTATCTTTCTCTTGACCCCCAAGTGAGTCTTCTCACTTATGTTTCATGTCACCTGTATTCTACTACCTTGTAATGGAGCTTCTTTAAGTGATTAAAAAAAAAAAAACAAAACAAAACAAAACGAAACAAATGACTTTGGCCTGTTCTAAATCTGTGTTGCCTTAGGCTGTTTGAAACTTTCCATCACTGAGCATCTGTTGACAAATTGGTTTTAACTGTAGTTTAAATTTGTGAGCTGATAGCCTGTACCATGAAGTTAATGAATTGGAATCAAAACAGAAAGTGTTTCTTTTTATTGGAAGATGAGAGCAAACCTACCAAGATGAATTGTGATTCTTTTTAAAGAGGTGTACTGTGTAAGTTCAAGATGTGAGAAATGTGTTTTAATAGCAATAATTGTGAAAAAAGGCTTAGTCAACTCAGTATGAATCATAAGTGGGAAAACACAGAATAAGTTGGAGCAGAATGCATTTATCGCAAGAGAGGATGGAGACCCACCCGAGTGTGTGCTGCTAAATCTACCCAGAGAGTTGGGGTCAACCTTACTGCCAATTTTCAGTAGATCCTGGCAAGCCATTACTCATTCATACAAAAAATGAGATTCGGTGGACACTTTTTAAAAGAGATGCTGGGACCTCTAGGTTTGTCAGCTTGTCGTTTGCATAGAAAAATCACATGTGCTCAGACCTTTGATTTCTGTGAAACAGCAGATATGGTATATCATTTTAAATTAATCTAAGGAAGATGCAAATTAGGCACAGGGGTCAAAGATCATATTTCAGTAAGTTAACTCATTTGAATGTTCAAAACATGAGGGGAAAATATGGTATGAATGATACAGATTTGGGAGTAAAAGCTTCTAGTTTAATAAAACAGTGAGGCAGTATTTATGGTGTGTGTTAATTTCCAGGGGTTCATATCTTTCTAGTGCATGCCTTCCTAATTTTAGGAAGCCAAGTTGTTCTTGTCTGTAAATCTCTGGGGAAATGGGTTATTACACTGCTCAGAGCTCAGAATCCTAACGATCTCAAAGCCCTAAAATTGAAGCACTTAGTCTATTTGGCTAGAAAAGATTTTTGGTCAGTGAAAGAACACTTGAGAGATACCTTTAGTGGATAAAAATGTGCATAAAAAACAACAAAAAAAGAGAAACTTTTAAGAGGCACAGTAACAACTGGACAAGCAAGCAGTGGCAGAGAAGTGTGAACCGGTAGGAATGGCCAGCAGGTCAAATGCTTTGGAAAGCTTTCTTGCAACAAAAATGACAACATGAATGCAAGAGGTGAGGCATACCTTTCAAACAAGATGAATGGTGTACAGAGAGACAACACAAGAGTTGTCAGAAGACAAGTGGCAGACTGATTTAAAATAAATGGCTCAGAGAAGGGCTGCAATATGAAACAAAGGAAGGCAAGAGGCACCTACGAGCAAGGACACCCTTGCTTTTAATGCGAAACTATTGTTTGTGTTTAGCCTTTGTTTCTTGTTATGTTTTCTGAGAAAGTCCTCATTCCTCATGTAAGAAGTGCCTAATGGCTGTAAATGACCACACTATCACCTCCTTGGCCTTTTCCTTCTTGCTTTGCGCATCCTCCCTCTGTAGGGAGGAATGGAAGCCAATGAGAAGCTCCTGGAGGGTGTGAATAGGTGTCAGAATTGGTCTGCAGGGAAAATCAAGACCATCCTCTGGATTCTAAGACTTGTACCATAATAAATACAACAAGAACATAAAAGGAACTGTACAGAAAAGTTTTGGAAAAGCCCAAGTGTAGCTCTTTTGTGGCTGGTCTCCTGGACTTAGGAAAGTAAGAACAGATGTGAGATGCACCGAAGAGCCTGAAAAAACGGGGTTTGAGTGTTGGGTTAGGAGGAGGAACTGATGTTTGGGGTTGGGCATGGAGGCACACCTGTAATGCCAGCACTTGGGAGGTGGAGGCAGGAGGATCGTGAGTTTGGGGCTAATGTAGGCTCCAGAGTAAGACCCCATTTCAAAAACCTGAAGGTCCAAAGCACACCTTGATTGTATTTTGACCTATGGATACAGAAATTACAGTGCAAAGTGCATATTTACGTTGGGTCTGGGAGTGTGCTAAGGGGTAGCTTGCACACTGAACTGATTGAACTCTCTGTCCGTGCTCTGCATGGCAGGTGAAGAGAAAGAAGGATGGAAAGATCCTGTCACACATTACTGAAATGAAATTAGTGTTTATCGTCTAGCACAGGTAACATTTAAAAAAGTTTTTTAAACTATAATAACCCATAAAAAATAATAAACTATAAGGAAAGAAAAAGCAGTCATACATATGAGTCTTGCTGACTGTCTTGGTTGCTATGTAGTCTGTGGTAAGGCCCCTTTCCTGTAGATAAACAAACCCCTTGTGTGAAAGTCTGTGCCTTCTAAGACAAGGAGAGTGCTCAGGATAAAGGATAGGATAGGGAACCTTTACAGGAAGGGCTACTCTGGGAAAGTGATCTGTGCACAAAAACTGTCAAGGTTAGACCTCGGGATCAAAGAGTATTTGCTCATGTAGTGGACAGGGTCATGGGATCCTGTGGTCTCCACCCTCTGTGACAATAGTGCCCTTATCACTATGTTTTGCCTCTAAAATAGGGCACACAGGCCAGGTGGAAGGAGAGCCAGAAGTGCAGTGAGCACTTGCTTCCTTCTTTGAACCTCACCATTCCCCACCCCCACACTGTGAATCTGCCAGAGTTTGTGGAGCATAAGAACCCAGGGATCAGTTATCACACACACGGACTCTCCTCATCCTGCAGAAGAATCGGGCTAGCACCTACGGTAAACCCATACATTATCAACGTGGATAACTGATTTATTTAGTTTTTATATATTTCATCATTCCCAACACTGTTGAAAAGACAATGCTACTCTACCCTGAAGCCCCCTCAGGACCCACATGGAAGATTTGGTAAGGCAGTGATTTAGCCACTTTCTCTGAGAGATGGAGCCCTTGAAAGAAAAGTGTGCCTCGCTTCCAGAGCTAGAAAATAAATGTAGCTAAATCCTTTCTTGCTGGGTAGATTTAGCTGTGTTCCCTCTGGGACCAATATTTCTTCTGAGGGCTCTTCTCTTGAAATTCTTGTGAATATTTGAACAGAGGTCCCTGAAGAGGAAAACTACCTCAGTCTTCAGGCTCAGGAGCCCCTGAATTATGCTTTGGATTCTACTGTGAACACTCTGTTAATGCAGTATCATGGGCTACAACAAAAACGCACCAAGTCAGGAAATTCGGATTTATGATTTCAGCCACAGTCATAACTTTTCTGACTCTGGTGTGCTTCGTGGTTTTTTTTTTTTTAATATTGGATTGCAAGTGAAATTTATCCATTGTGCTTTGTGAGTGAGTTATAGATACTGCAGGAGCCTTAATTTTGCATTTTTTGACTTCTGTGTGTTCAAAGTGACAGGGTTTCAGAAACCACTCCTCAAAATATCAGGCCAGCCCAGCTGGTGTGGTTAACTGCACTAGTTCACCGGGAGCCAGCGCCTAGGCCTGTCTTAGGCTGTTGCTGGACCTAACATCTGGAGGGTAAAGGTGAGACTCAGGGTGGGGAATGTCCTGCCTCAGATTGAGACACCCAACCCAGCTGACAAAGCTAAGGTAATGGAAAAGGAAACCGACAAAGATTTGTTATTATTAATAGTTATTTATTGAAAAATTACCATATGTCTAGGATTGTTCTAAGCAGTCCAGTTTATGTTTTGCTTTGATAGCTTTCTCTCAAGCCTATGGAGTAGGTGGTATCATCCTATTCATGCACCAGGAGGAAACTGAGTAAAGGAGGAAATCCCTAATTTGAGCAGAAAGGAAGAGAAATCAGATCTAGATCAGTTGACCCTCAAGCTCGGGCTTCACCCAGGACACCTCTGGAGCCTTCAGTTCTAACCAGTCCTCACTGGATGTGTGACAAAGATTTCAACCTGGGTTTCTACTTCTTTGTATCAGACTTTACAGAGCTAACAGATTGCCATTAGCTTGGGTGTGTTGAGATTGTTTATTACTCTGTTGATACTTGAAATCAAGGAGTTGGGACTCCCTGGCAAGGATTTCAGGCTTACAGGGTAGGACCAGGCAAAAGAAGAAATAGCCAAGCATGAGAGGTATATTATGTTATTCATTATTGCAAGCTGTCTGGTGGACAGAATTATTGCTACTTTTGATCATTTTGTACATCCAGGGCCTAGAGGGGTGGTTTCACATAGATGTTCCATACATATTGACTAAGAGAATGATTTACATTATTAGATCACTTCCTGCTCCTTGCTTCTTATCACCCAGCATCTTGAACACAGCCAGGTTCAAAGAAATGTGTCCCCCAATCACCATAGCAATTGGCATTCTGCTTGGGAAACAATTTAATGTGTTTCTCCTCTTGGCCATTTGCAAAGCATCAGAGATTTTCTGTAAACACTATCAGAATCCAATCCTAACCTAATGGTGGAACTTCTTGAGGCTGTGGCAGATTTTGAGGGGTATTTTTTGGAGGCAACTACTCACAGCCTAATGGACAAGAGTTAATTAACACTTAGGTTCCTGAAAGATAAATCTTACAGTAAAATAAAATCAAGGGTCTGGGAAGATGGCTTAGCAGTTAAGAGCGCTTGTTGATCTTGCTGAGTATCTGGGTTCAGTTTCCAGCACCTACAGGACAGGTCACAACTGTTTGTAACTCCAGTTATAAGGAATCTGGCACCCTCTTCTGACAGGCACTGCACACAGATTGTGCAAATGCATGCAGGAAAACACTCATACACAGGAATACATCTAAAAAGAAAAAAAAATCAAGAACTGTTCATCAAATATTGTTCTCTCGGGAACTAGACAGTGAGAAAACTTTAGAAAGAAAAAGTTTATTGGATTTGTGACAGCTTTGACTCTGTTGAATTTTGACTACTGTTGTAATCAATGAAAGAATTTTAAAAATTTTTATGCATCTTATTTCAGCTGAAAATTTCTTTACCTTTCAGAATTCATTTATCTGTCTGTTTCAGCAAAAATCTGGGGTGCCTGTTATGTACCCAATTCTCTGTCAAGTGCTGGCTAAAACAAATCCCTTACAGGTGAAACACAGTCGCAATACATGATAACACATGGAGACAAATGCTACAATGTCTCATATAAGAGTTTGTTTTAGCTGCTTCCTGTTCTGTCTCAGAAAGTCTGTGCTCTGATGGGGATCCCTCTAGCTCCTCTCACTACCAAAGGGCATTCTCCCAGAACTGTCTTATGTTACTGGAAGACAACGCTGTCGGGAAAGCAGTTTGCTGAAGTGTAAGGTGGATATAAGGAGATAGGGTGGGAGGTCATTCAAGATATTTGTGCTGGATAGTTTTTTGTTCACTTAACACAAGCTAAAGTCATCTGAGAGGAGGGAACCTCAATTATGAAAATGCCTACATAAGATCTGGATTGCAGGCAATCCTATAAGGCTTTTTTTTTTCTAATTAATGATTAATGGGGGAGAGCCCCAGTCCATTGAGCGTGGTGCCATCCCTGGCCTGGTGGTCTTGGGTTCTATAAGAAAACAGGTTGAGCAAGCCAGTAAGCAGCACCCTCCATGGCCTCTGCATCAGCTCCTGCCTCCAGGTTCCTGCCTTGTTTGTGTTCCTGTCTTGACTTCCTTTGATGATAGTCTGACTACAAGGTGGAAGTACAAGGCAAATAAACCCTTTCCTCCTCAACTTGGGTTTTGGGGTTTCATTGCAGCAATACTAAAATTAACCAGGACAATATTGTTCTCTTATAATTGTTTAAAGAGCTCTTTTAAGGTTCCTGAGAGCTGAAGACGGTGGCTCCAGCTTTGGGGACTTTAGGACAGGCCTTATGGCTTTATTCCCCTATGCCCATGGAATGCTGCAGGGGTGCAGGACTGGTGCCGTGCAGTTGATGGAGAATGACAGAATCCAACAAAGACCTCCATATATGAATAGGTCTCAGTGAGTGCTGTCTCAGACTCTTGACAGCTGGGGGTCCTTAGCGACCTATACTCCCTCTGCACACATGTCTCTATATGTGTCTACATAGAGACAGTGTCTTTTTCTGTAGCTCTTTGCTGTCACATAGTCAGACACCAAAAAGCATCCTCAGTATCTGGTATATCCATGAATTAAACAGATCCCACTTCCCTCCTCCCTCCACATACACATGTGTGTGCGTACACAGGCACACACGGCACATATAAGTTCATACGGCCACCGCCCTCATGGGTTTCAGGATCTGCAGAGTTCTAAACATTCTGCTCCACTTTCAAACTTAGCTTCAAGCCAGATATTTTGATTTGAGCCTTTCGAGCATACAGTCACCACAGAAACAGTGTGCTGTGGGAGTATTTTTCTTACACTTCTTAGCCCTAGTAACCCACATCCAATTCCTGAGAACTTTTCAGGGTGTCCCTGGGAACTTTCGCTAGGTCCTGGTTTCTCCCATCTGGGTGACTCCATTTGATCTTAGAGAGCAATCCCAGGATTAGGATGGGTAGGGTCAGGTGTTAAAACAGAGCTCTGGACGTCACTTCAATTGTGCTGTCTGCTTCTCTGTAGCCATAAATGGGCTGGACCCTGGGAAGGCAGAGATTAGAGCAGTAGTTCTCATCCTTCCTAATGCTGTGACCCTTTAATATAATTCCTCATGTTATGGTGACCTCCAACCATAAAACTATTTAATTGCTACTTCATAACTGTACTTTGCTACTGTTGCAAATCATAATGTAAATATCTGATATGCAGCATTTCTGATATGCAACCCCTATGAAATGGTCATTGGATTCCCAAAGGGGTAGTGACCCCCAGGTGGAGAACCACTGGATTAGACAATCAAAGCATCTTTTGTTTTCCACTTGCTGGTGAATCTTATATGTGACCTTGAATAAGTCATTTAACTGTGAGGCTCAGTTTTCTTCATCTGAAAAAATGGGGATAAAATTAGTTCCAACTTCATGATGTGTTCTAACACTGTACCACACACAGTTAGGACAGGAGCTGGAAAAAAAGAAGTCACAGCCCCAGGGCCTGCTTTTAATATTATCACCACTACCATCCACTAGCTAGTGTCAATATAAGTGTTCTTAAGTTTACGGTAACACACACACACATGGCCTCCTCAAAGGTTCTGATAAATGCAAGTGAGGCATGGTGAGCATAAGGGGGCCACTTTAACAAAGATAAAACCTCTTTTTTTTCACATAAAAGGAACTGCAGGTTAATGAGAGTTGTCAAAACTCTGCTGGATGGCATGGAGCAGCTCTGGAGTGTCTGGAGACTTCTCCCCTGTTTGCCTCTGCTTGCATCCATCCCTCACCCCCACCAAGCTCCTAACCTCAGTCTTTTCTCTGACTTAGCCAACACAACACGGAGAAATCCCGCAGCCAAGCATCTTAACAATATCTTTCTCTCTTACTCTCCTTGGCATAATGTACTTCTGGTGCATTCTGGGTCTTTTATTAAATGCACCCCAATACCCACACTTTTCTTCACCATGAACAACTCCATAACAAATCGTGGCTTTTGTGTTACAACTTAGTCTGGAATCTGAACTCTGAGTTTTCCTCAAAATTTATGTATTTCTAAATATTGACATATAATTCTATTTGACTCTAAATGGCATGTTCAAATGTTCCCTGTCTCCTCAGATTATTGGTGACTGGGCAAATTAAGTGTTCTCCAGGTTGTTTCACTTAAATTCCAACCTCTTTCTCTAACCCTCACTAGTATTTTGTAGAGAGATCAGCCAATTTATGTTTGGTTGCAGTGGGGAAAAGTGTCTTATGGTGATTAGGTAGAGGCCAGCTTGTTCTCAGAAAATGAAATCTTCTTAAGATTGGGGGGGGGGTCATACTGACTTCCTGTCTTTGACACAACTATCACACCTTATCTAGACCCTGAAGGACAGTCACCTAGAAAATAGGCCTGTGAAGTAGAGTCCATCTTCTTTGACGCTTACCAAGCTTGAAGGAAAAAGAAAAAAATTGTTGATTTAAAGACAAGAAACAAACCAACCAACCAATCAACCCCACCATCCAAGTAATGACAGAATAATAAATGGTGCCATTAAATTGAAAACTTGCAGCAAAAATAAAAAAGAAAGAGGGAAATCCTTCTAGCTAAGGGGAAAGAAAACCAATTTCCCATCATCACTGGCTGCCAAGAACAAGCTGGCCCTCCGTGGCCCTCCATGGAGGGTCTGACATGTCACAGAGTCAAGCAAACACAAGACAGTGATTGGTGTGACTTTTGCTGCAGTCCCTGTGTAAATGCAGGCCCTGGGAAGCATTCATGATAACTAGTCTCAGGGGCTGAACACAGCCCAATGGAAAGGAACATTCTTCCCTTTCTGAGGTTGATCTGCTTTGTGCTTGACCTTCCTTCCTGAACAGCATCACACATGAGGAACTGTGGCAATTCCTGCAGATGCCTAAGACGGTTTGAATCCGGACTGTCTGACGGGCTCATGTTTAGACCACTTGGTACTCTACTTTGTGATGCTGATTTGAAAATAGGAAAACCCTAAGAGGGTAGACCTACATGGCAGCCTCAGGCCACTAGGGTGAGCCTTTGAGGGTCATACCAACTCTGGGTCCAGCCTGTATGCTCTGGTTCTTGGTAAACTAGCTGCCCCTCCACTGTGCACTCCCAGCTCTCTACAGTGTCCCACTACCGTGGACTGAAGCCATGTACTGGGGGCCAAAAGACATGATGAAGGCCACCCATAGAGCAGCAAAGCTCATGACTTTAAAAACAATTTTCTGCTCTTCCAGTCCCAGGTGCTGTGGGAGCCATGGGTTACCATGCAGACATGGCCAAGTCCAAGAACCACACCACACACAATCAGTCCCACAAATGGCACAGAAACGGCATTAAGAAACCCCGGTCACAAAGATACAAATCTCTTAAGGCAGCTGACCCCAAGTTCCTGAGGAACATGTGCTTTGCCAAGAAGCACAACAAGAAAGTCCTGAAGAAGATGCAGGCAAACAAAGCAAAGGCAATGAGTGTGCGTGCAGCGGCCAGTAAGGCCCTTGTGAAGCCTAACTAAGGCTGTTAAACCCAAAGGGCCAAAGGACAAGCTCAGCCATCTTGCTTTCATTGCTGACCCCAAGCTTGGGAAACTGATTTGATCACTCACCCCAAGCTTGGGAAGCTGATTTGAAGCTACATGGCCAAGGGCCATAGGTTCTGCTAACCAAAGCCCAAAGTTCAAACCAGAGTAGAGCCCGTAGCTCCAGCTTAGGCTCCCAAAAGTGGCTAGGCCCCTGGGAAGGCCCTATAGAAAAGGCTTCTGCCAATGTGATGACAGATGGACTGACGTGACAAACCTATCTACACTATTTACAGATGACCAGTGTCCTATAGCTGTTTTTACAAATAAACCCGAGGCAAAGAAATAAATGAATACATAAAAATAATTTTCTAAATGTTTATTAATCCAATGTGTTAATCTTCTTAAAAAGGAAAAGTCATTGGTTTCCCAAGTATTTAATGCTATTAATCAGAACAATCCTGGGGAAATATTTATTAATACTTATTATAATTATAATATAATTATACTTATAAAATTATAAAATTATTATAATACCTTAGGCTTAGTCAAGCTTCAAATATGAGAATTTCTGGGATGGACTCTCACCTTCACAATGGCTGTGCTCTCTTCCAGAAAGCTACACTTCCTGGTGGGGCACACACCTGGACCAACCTTAGTCCTCACTGTCCTTCAGCCAAATGCTGAGGTTTTATTAGTTTGGGTGTGGCTCTTCCACTTTCCCCAACACAGCAGTAGAGTCCACACCTGGCCACAGACCTGGGGATTCTCATGTACATGGTATCTACATCACTTCCATTCTCAGAGGGTATTTGGAAGGTTTTAATAAAGTGTAGCCCCTTTCAGAATTTGAAAGTGTTCCTTTTCTTTTTCTTTCTTTCTCTCTCTCTCCTCCTCTTCTTCCTCCTTCTCTTCTCCTATTTTCTTTTCTTTTCTTTTTCTTTCTTTGTTTTTGAGATAGGGTTTCTCTTGGTAGTCCTGGCTGTCCTAGAACCCTCCCTATAGACCAAGCTGACCTCAAACTCAGAGATCTGCCTGCCTCTGCCTCCCAAGTGCTGGGATTATAGGTGTGCGCCACCACTGCCTGGCTTTTTTCCTTTTAAAAAAAAGATTACATCATAATTGCATTGTTTCTCCCCTACATCCTCCCTACAAACACTCCTATATTCCCTTCCTTGTACTTTTTCAAATTCATGGCCTCTTTTTCTTCCATAAATTGTTGTTACATATGTGTGTATATGTATACATGTGCATACGTATTTCTAAACATGTAAGTGTAGCCTGTTCAGCCTGTGCAAAGTTACCTGTATGTATGCTTTCAGGGCTGGATGCTGGTATTGAGGAAACAATTGCTGTGTTCCTTTGTTGCTGCTGCTTTGGGATTTGCTTTCATTATTGCTGCTATCCACAATTTCCCTTATTTGTCCCTTTTATTAGTTATTATTGTTATGTGCCTACTAACTTCTGTGTGTTATACTCTGCCTTGTCTTTTGTTTGTGACAAATTGGCTGTGTCACATTTTGAGGTGGCTACATAGCTCAGCTACTTGCCAACCTTCCTAGATCTGTTGGTAGGCACCTTTCTATAGCCTTTAAATAACTTGCTTATTATTAGTCCGGGCAATTTTCTTCCTGTCATCTGTTTGTAGTTTCAGTGGTATGCAATATTCAAACTGGTTATTGTTGTCCCTCAGGTCTCTGAATCCTTGGATGACATTCCTGGGGTTTCTGTTTCTTATGGACTTTATTTGGTTTCTGTCATCCTACCTTCAACTTGTCACTGCTCTTCTGTGGCATCTAATCAGCTGCTAACACGATGCTAATGTCATCCGTGGACTTTTCCCATCTTCATGACTTTTAGCTGTGGTTGTTCCATTCTTCTATTTTGTCCATTGGTGTCTCTCTCATGTTCATAGTTTCCCCTTAAACCTGTGGGAATATGTTTGGCAGCTGTTTCAAAGCCTGTAGGGTCCACTTGCTTTGAATGATTCTTTTCCATTCACGTATGTTTCTCCTGGTCACTCCACTCCCCCATTTCTTTACAAGCTGAAGTATCTTAGTGAGGATGTTGAATGTTGTGGCATTATGCAGCTAGGTAACTGGACCCTGTTTTTCTTTAAAGAATGTTGGACTTTGCTTCAGCACCAAGTTCTTCAGTTATTTTCATGTCAGCTTGATCCATCTGAGGCTACTTATTAAATGTTAAGGGATGGCTAGGCTAGGCTCAAGGTTACTTCCACTCTATGATTCTGCAGGCGATTCTCCAGAATACCTGGGTACCCAGTTTATTACCTGTCCTCCTCCCCATATGAATATTGTCTTTTAATCCAGGGTAAATTCTGCTCTTTTTTTTTTTCCCCCAATTTAAAAATGCTCCAATACTTTTTGCTCAGTGTGGGCAATTTTGTGCACTATGTGGCAGACACTCACACATGTCCAGTTTATCATAGATATCGGCTCAAGTGGACCTAGATACCGATTTCTGGACTTCTTCCTGGCTGCAGACCGCTCCACTCAGCTACTCTGATGTTTGTAATCCAGCCTCCTCTGCCCCCTTCAGCTTCAGTCACTGTCCCTTGATGCTGAGAGACTGTTATGCCTTGCTTGCATGCTCTCACTGATGTGATGGGTAGCAACATGCCTGTAGGTTGGACCCCGGCTATTGGAGAGAACACGAATATATTTACCTTTCCTCCTGGACCACAGTCCTGAACTTGTTAGCAGCTATCAAAAAGCAGCAGACTCATGTAGTTTCCAGGATATGCTAGGTATTTACAGCATGAGGACAAACCAGAAGTTATGCCAGTATGGCCAGAAGTGCGAATTTTATTAACAAAGTTTATGTAAATTTCTGGGTTTACATAAAGACCAAATCTTGTCTCCTTTTTTAAAAGTAAGAAGCTTTATCTGCTCTTCACCTTCTGTGGAATCTATTCCCAGGAGATGGTTGCAAGCACTATTTTCAATGGGGTTTATGTAAGTCAGTGTTCTAGTTTGGTTTCACTGAAATTACTTGTTTGTATTTGGTGCTTCTTAAGGATTGCAGCATTAGATTTACACTACTGTAATGTATTACCCATGGGTGCTGTTGCTCAAATGGTTAATTAAGTCTTTTAAATCCAGTCACAAAAGCAAAACATTAAAGTAGTAACATTTTACGTCATGTTCTAGACCCTAAAATTACAGTTGCAGAAGCATGTAGGGTGCTATGGTGACATAAAGACACAGAGGAAGCAACATTTAGGAAATAAAAACTATTTAAGTATTCTGAGATAGTGGCATAAAAAAGAAGATAAGAGCAGTGAAAAGAAATTGTTCAAACACGATTACCTTTCTAGAGTATATGTCAGATTCTTCACAGAGCATCCTTGGTGGTGAGTAGTTCAAGCACAGCTGGCTGCTCCCATCTGGATAGTGACCGCTACCCTCTCTCAGAGAGTGTTTTTCTCCTTTATGTAAGAGTGTTTTGTCTGCCCTGCATGTATATCTCTGTACGATGCACATGCAGTACCAGATGATGGCCAGGAGAGAGGATGTTGTGTCCCTGGAACTGGAGTTACAGACTACAGTGAGCCACCATGTGGGTGCTGGGAACTGAACTCAGGTCCTCTGGAAGAGCAGCTAGTGCTCTTAATTGCTGAGCCATCTTCATCCCCTTGCCTGTTCTCCTTATCGAACCCGAATTAGAGCCCTAATGTTCTCTTCTTCCCAGATCACACCCCTAAATATTCAGTCAACATTTTTATTCTTCTTGATGCTTACTGTCTAGTTCATTGACAAACCTTTATAATCTTTCCTTTGTGTTTCTCTTCTATCTCTTTTCAGTTGTTATGGTTACTTTTACTTTTTATTTTTAAGATAGGATTCCATTATACAGTTGAAGTTGATGTGTAATTCATAATTCATGATTCTATTCTTCTTCCTCCTGTTTGTTGGGTTTATAGGTAATCCACTATCACACTTGGCTCTTCATATTACTGATATCATAATTATATATATATAAAATGAATCCTTCCTTCACCAAGTTGCTTTTGGTCATGGTGTTTCATCATGGCAATAGAAACCCTAACTAAGACATTTAATCAAGGAGGGAAGGAATAGATAAATGTGGCTATAATGATACCTGCAAAAGTTGTGTGAAAAGAAGTGAAGATAGATACAGACAATTCACAACAATTCTGTGCAAGGGTTTTCACATAAATTTCTTATTTCTTTATGCATGTGATAAAATCATGATTGACACTGTAGTAGGTATGTTATTACTAGTAAAATCATTTACACTCAGTATTCGTTCTATTGTGTCATGGTTACAGTCCATCTTTTCCTTCATATGCCTTTTTTTTAATATTCTAAGAGACCTAATTACAAAAGAAAAAAATGGAAAGGAAAAAGAGGAAAAAGACTGAGGATCTGGAAGCCCAGGGCTCTTTTTCTTAATCGTGTATCTTGGCAGTGAGAGTTGCAATATGTTGCCACCTATTAATTAAATCTGTACTCTGGTGCGTTGGCCAAGAGAGAGAATATTTTTCAAACAAAAGGAACAGGAAAGATGAGGGTTTTGTGTCTAGGAAACCAGCAGGTAAATCAACACCTTTGATGTGATGATCCTCGGCCATATTGTATCCCCCAAAAGCCTTTAGAAAACTACCAGGAACTAAGAAAGTCAAGAAGCCACCTACAATATTTGGCTGAAAAAAAAATCATTAATAAAACTCTACATTGCATGATGACAAATCACTAACTAACCCTGAACCAAACACAAGAGCTAGTTTTGAGCTTAATCTGGATGAAACATTTGAGACAGACCGGCTAGGTTTCTGAGGGTCCCTAACCATCCTTGCAGCGCTCGCTCATGGCTTCGGAAGTCTGTTGAGAGCTATGGAGGCATTCCAGAAAAATCCACGTCGAAACAGTTATCCTTAGCTCCAGCCCGTGCTTCAGAACACATTTCCTCATTAATGGAAAGAAAAACACATGACAGGAAGAGCTGACAATTTGTTCGCGAGCATGCCGGAAGCTGATGACAGCGAAGTGGTATCACAAGAGAGCGCCTGCAGACCTCAGCCCCGGTCCTGCATTTCTTCTCAAAATATTTCCTTTTGTCTCTACTAGTGTTTAACAAATAAAGTCATTCGTTTTATCTGTGAGATACCTGCTATAAAGTTCTGTGAGAGATTTGCTTCACAAGCGGGAAAGTGAAGTGGAAATGTAATTCCTTCTGTGCTGGCCCCACACCAGGTCCTTCAACACATGCTATTAAAACACACATAATATTTTTGCTTTACAGTGAGGAAGCGCGGATGAAAAGAGCCAAAGCAACTAGTGACTTCCCCAAGCTGGCTGGCACAGGAATAATATGAATTTCTCGATCTTACTTCACTTTAAGTTTTTTTTTTTCCCTAAGCCCCCTTGCCTGTCATGCTAAACCTGGCTCTCTGGGAGAGCTATGTTGATGTCTTTGCCATGTAGCAGTTAGATGCAAGTTTTGTTATTACTGTGGCAACTATGACTATATTTATGGAAAGAAACCCCATGAGAAAGCTTACCAACAGAATTATTTGGAAATATCTGTATCTCTTCTTACTTCTGCATAAGTTTTTTTACATATGGTAGCCCAGCTAAGCTTTTCTGTATGTTCTCTTCCTGCTTAACACTTTGATTAGCCCCAGAGCAGAACCATTGGAGAGCCACCTTTTGGGGAGATTAAGAGCCTTAGATTTGCCTACATTCTGACTCCTTAACTCTTCGTAGTTCCAAGCAGTGTACTGAGACAGAAGTGTAAAATACTCAGAGTGAGACAAGATCGTTTGTCAGGGTACAGATAAGTGCAGAGCAGCAGCAGAAAGCAAGGGTTCTTCACACAGCGCAATGTGCCACCATCAGAGACAGTGCAGGAGACATGTTTATCTGACGTGACTACATGTGGGGTAGATTTTGACCTAAATGTATTCTACATACAGCCCCGAAATCTATTATCTTGTTTTTTCGATTGTAATACTATACTGTGTGACTATGTATTATTAGCCTTCTCTATCAAAGTATACCAGCTGTTTCCTTTTTCTTTATATTTTGACTCCATGATGGTCCTCATATCCCTTTTTTAGGATCTAGTAAGTCTCAACCTCACATACTCCACTGCTAAAATACCTCTTGGTCCTCTCAAGGAAGGAACCTCCCCCTTTTCTCCATGTATGAGAATTTTCTTGCATGGATCTCATGTTTCACAGTAAACTTTATGATAGAGACCTGTAAGACCTCATTGTCAAAATGTAAAGGAGGTGTGAAACTTAGGAATTCTCCCTTTTCATTCAACAAAATATGGATTTTAAGGCAATTTCTTTGTTGTGGAATCCAAAATTCTGTATTTGAGCTTAAAACGGGAATCTTGTCTTTTTCTTTGACTTTCCAATTCTGTTTTTAAAATCTTAATTCACCTCCAAATTAATAAATTTTTCTGGACAAACAGGTCATGAAGAAGGAAACGGGAAAAGATAAAAGCATATTCATATATTTTACCATCATTATCTCCATCAGAAACTCACTTTATAGATTAATTTGAAAACCAAAAGACTCTTATAATGAGTTTTTCCGTACAAAAATGTGTTTTATCATTTCATAGCTTAGGCCTTACATTTCCAGGAATGTGCTATCACTCTTTCATAAACATCTTACACATTTACTATTTAATCTGCAGGCAGTTTCAGTGATGGTTTTTTTTTTCAACTTGTTTAAAATCCTTGACTATGTTTAGGAAACCATAACTTTCATTTTTATGTGTATGTGGATATATGTACATGAGTGCAGTGCACTTGTTTACTACATATGTGTGCACACACATATATATGTATGTATCCCCCACATGGGGAGGAGGTCAGAGGTCTTGCTCTACCCCTCTACTTTATCTCCCTAAGTCAGGGTTTCTCCCTGTCTGGAGGGCAGTTGGCCAGAACCCCTCAGGAATCCTCCTGTCTCCACCTCTCACCATGCCTGGGTTACAGTCACATGTGCAATACGAAGCCCAGGTTTTCAATGTAGTACTGAGACTTGAATCATGTCCTTATACAAGTGCAGCAGAATTTTTTTGTTTTGTTTTGTTTTGTTCTCTCTCAGTTTTTGCTCGTTGAGACCTTTCATCATTTCTATTCTTTTTTGTAGAGGTAGGGTAGTACATCTTCTACATCCTGGACAGACAAGAGTGACAATCTTTCTTCTTTCTGGATATTCATTCCTCTTATTTCTTGTTATGTGTTTTACATTGGCTAAAACCAGAAGGAAGGCAAGCAAATGTTAGCATAGGATAGTACAGATATAGATACAACTATATCATACATTGCAAACCAAGAAATTTTATGACAAATACTTCCAATGTTTCACCACTAAGTGTGATGTTTCTTTTAGTCATCCATTCATGCTTTGGAGAATTCTTTCTTTTCTGATTGACTAGGGAAGGATTTTCATTTTGAAAGAATCAGAAATGGGGAGTGTCTGCCACCAAGATGATCATATATTTTCCATCCTTTAATCTTTGTTCTAGTGAGTTACAAAGATTCGTTTCCCAGTGTTGGGAGTGTCTTATTTTCCTTGATTAATCCTAATTCGCCATAACATATTAGATTTAATTTGTGTGTACTTTGTTATTTTATATCATAATGTTTGCTAGTGAGAAATTTTATAGTTGGGAAGCTGTCCATCAAGTTCTAAGCTTTGGATAGTTTATGTAACATAAGAATCATCTTTTCCTTGATATGTTGGCACACTTTAAGGCCAAGGGAGAAAAGAAATTTATTATGTGTAATTATGATCTGTTTTGAAGATAAGACATACTTATAAAAATATGGATGACTACTAAATATATCAAATGCTAACAATATCTAAGAGTTCAACTTTTTATTATTTATTGTTAGTCTATAAGTTTTGGCTTGTCTTTCGTAGATGTGGATATTTGGGGGAACAAATAAAGGCATTAAATGTTACAAGGAGCAAAGCATTTAGAAACATGTGAGTATATATTTATCCCTCTCAGGTCTCTGAGGTGGTTGAAGAATAGATAACTAGAGTCTCATAGTTAAATTTTGAGTTGTTTAGGAATCAAGAGGGTGTTCTGGATCTAAGAGGATGTTTTTAAAATTGTGAGGCAAGTTAGTATGAAAGCTGAGTTAGATATAGAACTTTAAACTCATGGAGAAGGTTAGATAGTAGAATGTTAAAGTCAGGTGCCAAATACATATACTGGGCATTGGGAATGTATGCCCAGTATAAGCTCATAATTGTGGCCTATTTATTTCTGTTGTTTTGTATTGTATTTATTGTTATAAGAGAAAGAACCATTTTTTGGACTGAAAGGGGGAGCTGCTGGGGGGAAAAAGAAATACCTTAAACTAAAAAAAAAAAAAGTAGAGGATGGGAAGATTGAGTGGGAAGAGGGTGGAAGGGTGGGACTGGAGTGGGGAGTAGGGAGGGGATTGTGACTGAGATGTAACTTGAAGAAATAAAAAATAAATTATAAAAAAAGAAACGTGAGTAGGTGTGTCTTATTATTTCAGCAACACATTCACAGGCCCTTTACACAAGCACCTCCCCATTGGATTACCTTTCCCAGCCCCTTCCCCTCCATCTCAGAAAAAGCTTTTGCTTGCCTCTTGGGCACGGAAGTGTTATCTATGCGTATCTCCCCATGGTTCCATGCATACTAACCTATCCCAGCACACTGCCTCTTCCTGAGAGACTGACACTCATGTTGTTCAAGGAAGTGGTTAAGTAAGAACTTTTAGATTTTCTTTCTCTACAATTAGACTATGTGCACCTAGACATATGAAGCAATGCACTGTTATATTTTGAATCGGAAGCCCTAAAGTGGTTCTATTGACTAGAGAGGAAGTAATTGTGAAGTTCCTGTTTGTGATGCATCAAGGTTCTATCTTCTATCTAGCGTTACGTTTCCAGACATAGAGAAATAACCCAGGGCAGCACATGTTGCTTCACTAGTTGCAGCTTCAGTACAACATTGCAGTTTTCTTCACAGTCATCCCTCTTTGGGCTATGATGCTGCAGGATGGATCTTCTCAGTTACCACATTACCACACATGCTGTCACTCAAACTATCTGCCCATCAAAGTTGTTCCCTGACCAGAGCACTGGGAAATGGGTCTTCTCTTCTTCCTAGTTATTTTACACAAAACAGCTTTGCCTGTCTCTTGGGTAAAGGCTGGCATCCAACCTCTAGAAAATTTTAGTGACTGAAGTGGTAAGGATATTAAGTAGTTTCTTTTCTTTCCCTTTTATTGAAAATAGATTCTTTTCTTACATAATATATCTTGATTATGATTTACTTTCCCTCTACTCCTCCAAGTTCCTCCCCACCTTCCCTTCCATTTGGATCCACTCCCTTTCTTTCTCTCACTAGAAAAGAACATATTTCTATTTTAATAATAAAATATGACAAAGTAAAACAGAATGAAACCTATCACATTAGAGTCTGACAAGACAAGTGAACAGAGGAAAAGGGCCCAAGAGAAGGCACAAGAATCAGAGATCAACTCATAAGCACATTTAGAAATCCAATAAAAACACTAAATGGGAAACTATAATACATGTCCAGAAAACCTGGTGCAGACCCATGCAGGCCCTGTTCATGCTGTGTCAGTGTCTGAGTTCATATGAGTTTCACTTGTGTTGATTTTGAAGGTCTTGTTTGCTTGGTGCCCTCTGTTCCTTTTTGCCCTTACACCCTTTTCTTTTTTTTCATTAATTTATTTATTTGCCCATTTTACATCCCAATCGCAGCCCCACTCCCTCCTCTCCTACCAGTCCCACCCTCCCACTCACTCTCTCACCCATTCCCCTTCTCTGAGGATAAGGGGAACCTCCCCCATTACCCCTCCCCTATTTCTCAGAGAAGGGGAGCCTCCCCCCCACCCACGGGGTACCAACCTGCCCTGACACTTCAAGTCGCATTGGGACTAGATGCCCCCTCTTCCACTGAGGCCAGACAAGGTAGCACTGCTAGGGGAAAGGGATCCAAAGGCAAGCAACAGAATCCAAGCCAGACACAGCCCCCACTCCAATCGTTAGGGAACCCACATGAAGATCAAGCAGCCCATCAGCTTCATATGTGTAAGGGGCCAAGGTCCAGTCCATGAATGCTCTTTGGTTGGTGGTTCAGTCCCTGTGAGCCCCTAGGGTCTCAGGTTAGTTGGCTCTATAGGTCTTCTTGTGGTATCTTTGACCCCTCCAGCTCCCTCAATCCTTCCCCTAACTCTTCCACAAGATTCCCTGGGTTCCACCTAATGTTTAGCTGTGGGTCTTTGCATCTGTTTCCATTATCTGCTGGATAAAGCCTCTCAGGTGACAGTCTTTCTGCCTTTTCTTCTGTGGGGTTCCCTGAGCTCTAAGGGGAGGTGTTTAACGGAGACATCTCATTTAGGACTGAGTATTCCAAGGTCTGTCTCTACATAATGTCTGGCTGTGGGTCTCTGTTCAAAGGGGGTTCTCATTTTAAGCATGCTAATTTGATCAAATATGTGTATGTGTGTGAATGTATGTAAGTATTTAATCCTTCCTTCTTTTTATTTCTTTCCATATTCCCTTTTCATTTCTTTCTTCTTTTTTCTTCCTGGTTGTTTTGGAGATACCATTTTTTTAAAAAGACTTATTTATTTATTATTATTATACAATGTTCTGAATTGAAGTATGTATGCCTGCACACCAGAAGAGAACACCAGATTTCATTATAGAAGGTTATGAGCCACCATGTGGCTGCTGGGTTTTGAACTCAGGGCCTCTGGAAGAACAGCAAGTGCTATTAACCTCTGAGCCATCTCTCCAGCCCCTAGAGATACCATATGCAGTTCAAGCTGACCTGGAATTTACCATCCTCCTACTTATGCCTCTCTAGTGCAAGGACTACAGATGTGTTCTACCAAGCCTGCCCTACTGCAAATGAATCTTTCTTGCCTCTCTTTCCCAATCTGTAAATTCGGAAAATAATAGTACCTTCTGTTATTCTTTAGAAATAAATGAAATAAATGGTAAAGTGACCATAAGTCTCTTTGCAGAATGTCTGGCTTGTGGCAATTTATCAGTAAATGTTCTCTGTTCTGATGTTTGGAAGTGTGCCCAAGGACAGGGTCTAATTAGTGGGGCTCCTGGCTGGGTGTTCACTTACATCCTTATTGCTTTATTCTTTAAGCATATCCTCCCTTCCAGGGCAAGATTCTACACCTTCACCTAGACTTGTCCACAAGTCCTGAGCACTTGAGATGATTTCAAAAATTATACACACACAACACAGACAGAGCGGCATGTCTGTAGAGTTCTGAATGTTCTCTTTGACAATATCCTCTTCAGTTCCTCCCTTGGGTCTACAGTCATCAGCTCATCCCAGCCTCAGCACCAGAGTTGCTGATGCACATTCTCTAGGACATCTGCCCTTCCCTCTGACTTCCTGAGGAATCTTCACTTCAGCAGTTCCGGGTCCCTCACCACATCCTCCGCAACACCTTCCCATTCCGGAACTTCTTTCTTTTGCCTCTCCTTTCGGCTTGTGCTTAGTGAGTGCTTATTAAACAGAGCATCTCTTCTTCCATTATACCTACTTCCCACACTGTTGTTATTTGGACAAATACAACCCCCATTCTCTTCTCACTTCTCACACAAAGCTTATAGAAGAAAAGATAAAATAAACTATGTCAAGCAAGAAAAAAAAAAAGATAAACCAAAAATGTCTTCTTAAGAAGTCATCCTAGGTGACCATGTTGTTGGACACTTAAGAATCTCTATATATCTTTACATGTATCTCATCTACATATTTACCTTAAACAAGTCAAGTTCTACTTTCTTGATGAAACCAAAGGGGTTGATTTGTGCAAGTGCCTATTCATCTATTTATTCTCTGATTTGATTTTTTAAATGAAGTTGTGTAATGTACGCTTGCAGAATTGACTTGAGAAAGCAGTACTTTTTAAAATCTTGCTTAGATTTATTGCTTTTTCTGCCTTTCTCATTGTAGTAGAGAATTGGCAAACTAATATCAAAACCGCATTCATACTAATATCTATATTCTAGAATCTAGTATGAGAAGTTTGAGATTGCTGATTCATAGTATTGCTTGGAAATAAATTTGAATCTTGGAAAATTATGAATGTAAATTTAGTAAGATTAGATTTAAAATACGTTACTGCAATAGAATGTTTACCAATTATTGGGAAATAGATGGCCCACATCATTCTTTCTATACAATAGATTAGATCTTTTTCAAGTATTCCAAAAACCAATTTGAAATTACAATGTGAGTGTGTGTGTGTTTGTGTGTAGTTAATATTAAGTAAGAGGGCTGAGTAGTCATTATGGGAAAAAAACTAACTACACAAGACCATAAATAAAGAGCAATAAATACTACAAATACTTGCCCTACACCAAGTTCAGAATTCTTACTGTATTTTATAATATTTTTATTTTTTATTATAATATAATTATATCATTACCTCCTTCCCTTTTCTCCCTCCAACCCTTCCCATGGACCCCTTGCTTTCTTTCAAATTCATGATCCCTTTTCTTTAATCATTGTTACAGATATATATCTATGTTCTTAAAATACATAAACACAATCCGCTCAGTCTGTATAATGTTACCTGTACTGTATTTTTAAAGGGATTACTTCTAGCTCTTCTTTTATAAGAATTTATTTTTAATTATGTGTCTGAGCATCTGTTGGTCTATGGGTTTTTGTACACAAGAGAAGTGCTTACAGAGGCCAGAAGACTGTCAGACCCCAGAACTGCAGTTCCAGCCAGTTGTGGGCCTCTGATGTGTGTCCTAGAAACCAAATCCAAGTCCTCCATTTTTGTTCTTAACTGCTGAGCTGCCTCTCTGGCCTTAGCGCTCTCTCTCTCTCTCTCTCTCTCTCTCTTTCTCTCTCTCTCTCTCTTAATAAAAACTCTTTAGTTCTTTTTCTCTCCACACAAGCTGATTTTGGAGAGTCAAGTCATGATTTTAAGGAAGGTATTTGTCACACTGCAGATAAATGACTGACCGCCCCTGGTTGCGGAATGAGAACAACTCAGTAGGTGAGCTGTGTTTCACAGAGCACAAATCAGTCCACCTGAATTTGTTAAGTACTTTTATTATCCATGAAATTTGTCTTTGGCACTTTATTTTCTAAGTCGATTCATCACATCTGCTTACTGGAGGGATGAGAAGCTAGAAGTCCTAACCCTGCCAGAGTTTTACTCATGTGGACATGTTTAGTATTTCTTATGGAAACTTTTATTTATGAGGGTAGTATTACTGAAAGTTGAGAGAATCCATAGAGGGAAGATGGGGTGGAGGGAGAGAGGGAGGAAAGAGTCCAAGAGGGAACGGTTTGCAAGATAGCATGCAGTGTGTACACTTATTCTCCTACTCAGAGCCTCAAAGACAGAGGAAATAGTAAGCAGCCTCATATCTCTATAAAGCATGTCCATCTTCTTCAGCCTCTACACACAGGCAAGCCATGGCAAACAATCCTTGGCTCATCACAGTCATTCAGCCGTTTAAGCAACAAAGAGGGAAATAGAACACCAGAGAGTGACCCATCAGAGCTCCTGGCACTCCTGACTGTATGTCATGCTCTTGATCATCACTGTTCAGATCCTGCATCCACAGATTCACCCGAAGGCAGATAGACTACAGTACTAACACAGTATAATGATTCTGCATAGTATTACTATATATATATGCTGGTATTAAATGTCATAAATGTGACAGGGAAAGAGAATGGAGAAAGTTGGAGGGGGAGAGATATAGGTAGAAATGATGTTAATATAGTATTCATGTATGAAATTTTAAACTTTTAAATAAAGTATGCAAGCAATTGTACTGGTATTGACAAGGATTCTGCCATTATGTCTACAGATCTGCATGTCTCTGGGGTTTGGTATCTGTGTACAACTGAAGGCAATTCCCTGTGTAGACTGAGGGATGATTGTGTGCAGACAAGGGAGCTGAGGCTCAGGGATAGGCAACTGTGGGGACAGAGTGGTTGACATTGCTGATTAGAACCAAAGATCTTGCCTTCTTTTTAATAAATGTTCTGGTGTCATATGAAAGAGCGAGGGATTATGGGATACATTTTTAAAAGATTGTATATGTATCCATGCCATCTTCTAGAGCGGGGTCAGTAAAGCACATGCTATGCCCTAATCTGGGCCCCTGGCTGTTTTCTGTGGTTTCTTTTTTTTTTTTTTTTAATAAGTACTTTATTTTTTTTTTCAAGTTACATCTCAGTCGCAAACCCTTCCCTATTCCCCCTTCTTGTCCCACCCTTCCACCCTCTTCCCCCCCCCCAACAGCTTCTCTTTTCATTCCAACAAATGGTTCTTTCTCTTATAACAGTAAATTCTATACAAAACAGCAGAATTAAATATGCCACATTTATGAGAGTTAAATGGCCCGGTGTACCTTCCCAATGTCCAGTTCATACATATTTGGCCCCTGACTTTAACCTTCTACCTTCTAACCATCTCCATGAGTTTAAAGTTCTATAACTGACTTAGTTTTCATACTAACTTGCATCACTATTATAACCATCTTCTTAGATCTAGAACACCCTATTGATTCCTAAACAACTCAAAATTTAGCTATGAGACTCAAGCTGTCTTAAACTGTTTAGGATAGTTAAGAAAAACAAACTCCTAGTCATGCATGCATGTCACCTTGTTAGCTACTAAGACAGTCTATCACAGATATTCTCTAAGCTACTCAGTAATCAAGTTGTTAAGAGACAAGCAACATTTGCTTATCTAAATACAAGTGATAGATAGGGCATCTTCAAAAACCCCAAGAGATCTGTGGTTTCTTTAGATCTCAGGCCCATGCAGAGCCTGTGGCTGCTCTCTTGCTTTGGTAACAGGACTGAGTGATGGGGCAGATAATGCATATCTGCAAAGGGTAAAATGTTTGCTGCTTCTCTCTTCACAGAAGAAAGTTTCCTGACCTCCACCCTAGCTTATTACTCTGCGAATCAAAGGAATATTACCGTGTCCTAGCACCGAGCCTCGGGAATGTTTAGACTTTGTTGAAAAATAACGGGAAAAATGAAGTATCTGTGAATGTCCAAAACTGAAATTTTAGTGGAGTAGCAGAGAAGCAATGGAGGATGTAAAAGAAATTCGGGTAAAGAGCCCAGTTTAGGAGTCTGTCAGGATTCTGCAGTGAAAATCTCTTTTCTGTCCTATGGTATCTGCATATAGAATGCGAGGCTGGAGTTTCCTGTCTTGCTACATTCTCCCACTGCCCTTTGTAATGGGCTTTACTGTTGCAAATGTCCAAAAGGTCCTCCTTTGGGGACAGGCCATGAAACTAGTGGCAGAGAAGGCTCTTAAGTGGAACTTGCCTTCTGTCACTTTGAACCGTGACAGCTAAGTGGTTAGGTAAGTCTCCTGTGCTCTTTTCCTTTAGCCACAGTTACTGACAAAGTTCCCAACAGTGGTTAATCTATCATCCTGGCCCTCATACAGACATCAGCCAGTAGACTATAGGTCTCTGCTGACCCGTGATGACATGTACTGTGAGACTGAAATAAATGGTTGCTCTAAAGCGCCAAGCTGTGTGTTGTTGGCTGTGAGATAAGGAAGCCTATCTTGATAGATGAGCTTTTCCACCTGGAAGACAGAGCTGATCAGTCCTAGGTTCTTCCATGTCTTCCCTCTTGTTTATGTTTTTCTTACCTTCATTATCCTTTCCTTCCTTGCTACTCACCGAGGTCTCCATCTTTCTCTAAACATCTAGCGCCAAAGAGTTCCACACCTCTCTTTGCTTCCAAAACCTTTTCTGACCTCTGTGATCACATTGGTCCTTTCACTGGGTTCTTAAAATTTTTTACTACCAATGTCATCATCTCTTACCTGGTTTTGTTTTTTATATGTTATTGTTTCAAGACACCTATGGGACCTAAAGATAAATCCCTTTGAACATCTAAAACCATGCTTCTTATTCTTTGAACCCCTCAAAGAATCACTTAACTTGAATGAAATGGATTGTTCACTTGCCTTGATTCATCTATACAACCAATGTGTCAATAGGGAAAGAATAGGGTGCAAACTGAAATAGTAATAGAAATCATTCTGATTAAAAAAGAAAAAAACAAAACAAAACAAAAAAACCCCAGGCACTGATGGATTCACAGGAAAATTCTATCAGACTTTCACAGAAAACCTACAGCTAATTCTTCTTAAGTTGTTAAAAAAGAAATAAAGGAAGAAGCAGAAGGAACATATTCATTCTATGAAGCCAGTATTACTCTACACCCCAAACCAGGTAAACATAGGACAAAACAAACAAACAAAAAAACTACAGGCTGATGAATATAAATGCAAAATTTCTTGATAAAACACATATAAACAAATTGAGGTATATATAAAAATAGCAATAGCATCCACCATGATCAAGGTGGCTTTACCCCAGAAATGCATGGATGGTTTAACATATATAATTCAATAACTATAATAAGTCATGTGTGGACTTAAAGAAAAAAATCACATAAATGTCTCAATAGATGCAGAAAAGGCTTTTGACAAAACCTAGTTTGACTTCATGATAAAAATCCCAGAAAAAATAAGATTGTAGAGAACATACCTCAACATAATAAACACTATATGACGATCCTACAACCTACATTATCCTAAGTGGAGAAAATCCTGAGGCAGTCCATTTAAAACTAGGAACAAGACAGGGCTGTCCACTGTCTCCAGTTCTAGTGTTTGGAGTCCTAGATAGATCAATAAGTTAAGAAAAGGAAATTAAAGAAATACAATAAGAAATCAGATTATCACTAATTGCAGGTGATATGATAAATATAAGCCACCAGATAACTTCGAGAAGTGATCAATACTTTTAGCACCATGTCAGAATTCAAGGTCAGTTTTGAAAAAAACAATAGCCTTTCTGTTTACCAATTACAAGCATGCTGATAAAAGAGATCATGGGGTGACAGCCTCAAAAACCTCAGAATAAGCTTGATCAGAGAAAAGACCTCTGCAATGACAACTTAAATCTTTGAAGAAAGAGATTAAGGAAGACACTAGAAAATGAAAAGACACTCCATGTTCATTGAGTGGTGGAATTAATGTTCATAAAAATAGCCAGCCCAACAAAAACAGTTTACAAATTCACTGAGTGCCAATCAGAATTCTCATGACATTCTTCAGAGAAATGGGAAAAAATCCTGATATTCATTTGGAACCACAAAAGACCTTGGGGTATCCAAAGACAGCTTAAGCAACAAGAACAATGCTGGTTTGATTCACATTCCAGATTTTAAGCCTTATTATAGAGCTTCAGTAATAAAAACAACATGGTACTACACCAAAAAACAAAAAAAACTAGACATGTAGGTAAATGGAACAAAGGCCAAGACCCAAACATTAATGTACATAATTACAGGCATCTGATATTTTACAAACATGCTAAACATACACACTGGAGGTTAGGTAGGATTTTCAACAAATGGTGCTAGAAAAACTGGATGTCTATGTGTAGAAGAACTAATTTAGACCTGTTTTTATCACAGTGCACAAAATCTAACTCCAAATAAATACCTGATTTGAAACAGGAAATGGTGGAACTTACTAGAAAAAAAAATACAAGATACAGATATAGGAAAGGACAGGCTGAATAGGACCGTCCTTCTATTTATTTGTTCAGTAATTAGAGACAATGACTGACAAATGGGACTTCATGAAACTAAAAAGCTTATATACACCAAAGGAAACAATCAACCCAGTGAAGAGGAAACACACAGAGAAACATGAAATTTTTGCCAGCTATGCATCCAGTAGATATACAAAACATACAAAGAACTCAAAGAACTGAGAAAACACATGACCTAAGAAATGGGTTAAAGAGATCTGAATAGAGAGTCTGAAAAAGAAGAAACAAAAATGGCTAAGAAAATTTAAACCATGTTCAACATACTAAGCCGTTGGGGAAATGCACATTTAAACTACTTTGAGATTTCCTCCTACTCCAATCAGAATGGGCAAGATCAAGAAAACAATTGACATCAAATGCTGGCCAGAAGGAGGGGAAAATGGAGCCTTCATCCCCTATCAGTGGAATTGAAAACTGGTGCAGCCATCATGGAAGTCAGTGTGGAAAATACTCAAAAGATTAAAAGTAGGTCTGCTATATGACCCAGGTCTACCACTCCTTGGCACATACCGAAAGACTCATCCTACTGCAGAGATACTTACTTACTTGGTCATGTTCATTGCTGCTTCATGTATAACATCAAGGACATGGAAACAACCTAAATGTCCTTCAACTGATGAATGGATAAGGGAAGTGAAGCACATATACAATAGAGTTCCTTTCAGCTGAAAGGAAAAAAATTAAATGAAATTTGTTAGTGAATGTTTAAAGTTGGAAAATACACTGAGTGAAGTGACCCAGACCCAGAAAGACAGATCCCCATGGTCTTTCTTGTTTGTGGATACAAGCTCCAGATCCTTAAATTTGACTAGATGACCTGAATTAACCCCAAGAGTCAGGAAGGTAGAAAGAGAAAGATACCGTTCAGGCAGATGAGGGAAAGAGCACTAGAGAGGGGAATACAGGTGTGATGAAAAGGAATTTTGTGAGAAAAAATGCCAGGGGTGGAACTTTAACTGGGAAGGGAGAAGGGAACAAGGAATGATCAATAACACTAAGGATGCATGAGAAAGACATTGGAAAGCATTATTTTTACAAGCTGATTAAAATATGCACATATATTTGCACATATATGTATATATACATGTATATGTTAAGTGGTGTCATGTCAAATGGAGTGATTAGGTCTCTCCAAGAGCCAGAGACTATCTAATAAAAACTCAAGTGCCAGGCATGGGAACCTCCCCTCCAGTTGTGGCTTGAGGGATCCTGGAGACTTCACAAGAATATTGGGTATTGCCATTACCCATTCTTGCTTCCTAGAACATGAAGGTAAGACATTCTTACTGAAGACACCATATACTTCAGATGCAGAACTCGGAGTACTTGAGCTGGAGCTGAACTGGGAGCCTCCTCTATGAGAATTAGCTCTCATAGTATCAGAAGGGACTATGCAAGCTGCCAAGGGAGAAAAACAACAAAAACAATTAAAAATCCTACTAAGCAATAAAGTCTACAAACCACAACAAGGACAACAATCATGGAATAGTGTAACTTGTCCACCCAGTAGGATAGAATTCATGCCTGGTACTGTGAACAAACTGAGTTAACTGTGTGTGTTGGTGTTGAGGTCACAACCTGAAGGAAAACCTACTACTCCCATTTTCCTAAAGTAACTGTTTTCTAAGCAGTTATCCTTATACCCACAGGTAACTGTAGCTCTCATGACTCATCAAAGACACTTCTTTTTGCAGTAGATGGAGACTATTACAGAGATGTACAACTGGCCAAAATGCAGGAAATAAGTCACTGTGGAGTGCCCATCTCCAATTGGCATATCTACAGTGCAACCGCTAACCCAATACTCAAGAAAAACTGCAGAAGTGAGGATGGAAAGAGTGTAAGGGTGTAATACAATGATGCCGGCTTAAAAGCAGACTCTTCCAGTCATGATAGGGAAACAGCGGCCATGAAATCTCCTTAGGCTTCCTCACCAAGATCTGTTAATGGGGATGCCAGTTGACAGACCAGTGTGGATGTGGGAAATTTCAAAAGGACTCCCACCCCTAGGTGAGGAACTGTGAGGGGTGAAAATCAGTTTTCTCCAGAGAGGAACCTTTGCAGGTTATCCTATCATAAGTTGTCAGCCTTAAACATACTTGCATAGGAGCAACAATAAGTAGACTCATACATACGTAGAACACACACACTAAGAATAATTGAAGAGGCCATGAATGTGAGAAAGTGTGAGGACAGAGGAGTTGCAGTAGAGAGGGAAGCTAGAAATGGTGTAAGTGCACCGTACTCAACATCTGAAATGCTCGGAATTTAAATTTAAAAAGAAGCAAATATCTTTCCATGAAGATCTTGCTATTTTGGTTTTATTGTGTGCCTGTTCTGGAGAAAAGGCAGATGCACTGAAAATACTGCTACTGGCTGCTTTTTTTTTTTATTAAATAATGCTTAATTTGAGGTGAAAAATGGACAAAGCTAGTTTTCCCTTAAGCTTCATTATTATAGTTGCAGGTGTGGTAATATTAGCTGATCACCTCGAAGGGAACTCTGTTCATTGCTTTTAGTGTCCTAAATATTTTTTCCTATTTATAAATTTCTCTAAGTTGCTTTAAATCAATGTAACATTCATTTTAGAATTTTGTGTAATAGTTTTTACTTTTATGTGTTTTAGATATCTAGTCAACAAACAAAGACAACTTTTTGAGATGCTTTGATGCTACAATCTCTTAAATTGCACCTAAAAATATGTAAGATCTCAAGTGTTTATAGAGTTAATCAAAATCCCAGACTTTCAACTTAAAATTCTAACTCTAAAAATGAATGATTGCTACAAGAAGCACATTTGCTCAGGAGGCTAATCTTCCAGAATCTCAGAGGCCAAATTATTTTCAATGTGACAATCATTTGAAAAGAAATAAAAAATTTCACAGATGATTCCTAAACCTAACGTAGCCATTCCATATATGGAAGATATATGTACTGTTGTGAGCTAAGTTCTATCCCTCCTTCCTTCTAAATTCATATGTTAAAGCCTTTACCTTCCTGGTAGTATCAGAATGCAACCTTATTTGGAGATTGGGCATTTAAAGGACTGATTAGATGAACATGAAGTCAGAGGAGAAACCACAGGAAGGTGGGAAGGTGAGAGAAGCCACTTTCAAAACCAAGTTGATTGTTATGCAGAGGAGCTCTGAGATGAAAGGTAAAAGATCTCAATAACTTAGCTCTTGTTGGGAGGAGTTGAAATGTGTTCCAAAGGAAATACCCTAAGAGAATGAGTGTGTTCAGCCACGCCCACCTCTGTGCTAAGGCCAGTGTCCAGCAGACTCCGCTTACAGCATGTCCACAATCCATAAATGCACAGGCCAGCTCCTCTGGTCTCTACATTGATTCCCATATGGCTGTGTTTCAGTTCTCCACTCTCCTGAGAATCCTGCCTAAAATTCCCATCCACATTAATTTCTGGTTCAAGGTTGGCCTCTGAAAGAACCTACTCTAAGATAGCAATGCACAATTTTCAAGATTGTGTCTCAAAGGGGAAAACTAAATTGAATATGTTCATGGATTTGGAGAACTATCTTCCATTATGTGGTGGAAGGAAATATCAACTTAAGAATCCAAGTATGTGAATTAAAAAACCCTAGTCTCATAACTATTGGAGAATAAACTTGGAAAATATGTCTCTTTCTTACTCCAATGTTCTACTTTATAAAAAATAAAAATATAAGCAATGAATTATGTGGGAATACCAGTAGGTATCTCAGTAATAGCACCATCCCCTTTGTTCATATCTTTATGTTATTAGTAGGTGGTTTTGTGATACTCAGAAAGAATGTATATCAAACAGGTTGGAATTTACCTTCAGTCTTGGCTTTAATATAAGCTCTTGGCCTGGAATTCAAGCAGAGAAGTGGCACTGTCCCGGACCTGTTACAAAAGCAAGGCTCTAAGGTCCTTTGTATTAAAGACATGTGGAGCTCTTTCACTCAGTGATGTTTCAGATGGTCGGGATGCAATAAGATAGAAATGTAGGATGAAGGAGTGCCTGGTATCAGGGTGCTGATCATTACTCCAAATCCTTCCTCCAACCTGATGTTCAGAGCTTAAAATTATGTGAAATCCATAGGGGGGAAAATATTGGAACACAAATAACTTTCAATCTGTCTGGATGAATTTGAATAGAAGCCTGGATATTTGAAGACTTTTAAAACATTTGTTATGCCACTCACATCTGAATTGCTGTATTAGTTGGCTTTTGTCACTGTGACCAAAAAACTGGAAATAAACAACTGAAGAGAGGAAGGGTTTATTATCTATTTATTTAACTATTTATTTTGGCTTCAGAGGGCTATATCTATGGTTGTTTGTCACCAAGCATTGGGACAGGATAGCCCTGGGACACATGGATGTGGCAAGGCAGCACCTTCCTCACGCCATGAACAGAAGTGTCATCATTCATTTCATAATATTTAAGCCCGTTTTGACTTGGATCTAGATATTCTAGTAGAACTTTTCCCATAATGAACATTATAAGAATATTCCAAACAAAATGTGCAAATTCTTTCCTTCTGCAAAGTTGTGAGGAACTTAATTTTCAGCATCATTACACAGAGGAAGGACCAAGTGATGCAAAAGATGACAGTCCACACAGAGCACCCCAATGATGTAAAAGGACCTTTCTGAGAAACAGTAGGAGGTAGAGGAGAATACCTACCCAAGCTCTTGCCATTTTATTAACAATACTGTGACCATATCTAGTCTATCCTGTCTAACACTTCGGTATGTGTATTAACTTCGTTAAATCTCACAGCAACATATTAAATAAGTTGTCCCAACTCACACAGCCAGGAATTGCCATATCTCATGTGGAAAATACCATAAGAATAAGCAATGCTTCAAAAACCTCTTTAAAAATGGGCCAAGGTCCTCCCTGCCATGCTTGAAACATGTAAGATATTCATTTAGCTTTTGACTAAGGAAGCTCAGGGCAAAACACAGTAGGGGTTTCTGTTTGGCTGAGAGTGTGTATATTCTGTGGATGTAACTGATTGTGAAGGACAAGGGAGTGACATCACCCTCAGCTACCAGAGTCTTTCTATGTCCTTCCCTGAGGCAGCTCTCAATCTCCTCTCCAAATAAGTGTGAACAAATGATCTGACCATCCAAATGTGAAGGGGCAGCAGGGTCTTGGTCTGCCGGTGTGCTGTGTTATTAGCTCATATGAAGAGCCCATATATCTCTGTCAGAAACTGGGCAGGCTGAATGTATCTTAATGGAGCTGGGCTCCCAAAGTAATTTAAAAAGTGAGAGAGGAATGGTAGTTTGGGCAGAAGCACCTCAGGCACTGCCTGACATTCTGATGGTGAGATGGTACCCACCTCCTTAATTCATAAGAACATCTGCAAAGATACTGTAAGACTTCTTCTTCACCTTGATGGGAAGGACACTGCTGTCCGAGGGATTTTCTGTACTGCTGGATTGCTTTTTCCTTTCAGTTAAATGCATCAGGATTCATACAGTGGTTAGCAGACTTGGAGCTGAACTAAGCCATTATTAGGTAAGAGGACACAGGAATGAACCCAGTATGGTGGTTACAGCTGAAATCTCAGCACTTGGGAAGGATGAAAGGGTCATGAGTTCAAGGACAGCCTAGGCTATATAGCAAGGTCATGTCTCAGGGACCAGGAGTTGGGTGGGGGGGAGAACAAAGAGATGGGATTTGAATTTGAACTTAGGAAAAAGCTGCCTCATCTACATTCAGGAATTTGAGTTAGACGAACTGACATGTACTTCGTAGAAAAATCTATCAGACCTTTGCACATGTGCTACTATGAACATTCCCACTGTTTCTTATATGTCATACATGTCTGTCCAATGTCAGCTCTATCCTCATAGATGTACCCTGCTGTTGGCTCTGTTCCAATATATCCTGTTGTGTATTAAAATCAAAATAAAAACAGAACTATCTTCATAGTCCTGATTCTGTTTAGGAAACTATGGTAAGTACCAATTGACTCATAAATATAAACTCTATGCTGAATATGTTTATGTCTCTAAAAGACATAGTAATTTTGACCTGTAATCCCAATGGACTCAACTTTTGTCTCAAAGCAGAAGATGTTGGTCCCATCAAAGCCAAGTTAGGCAATGATTGAAGTCCCAATAAATAAGGGGGTAAGATCTAGGACATTAGTGTCAAGGAAATGAACCTGCTCTCTCGGGATTGCTGTCACTTCTCTTGGTTTCAGAGTCTGGAATTCTCCAGGGTGAGTCTTCCCTTGGACACACACAGTTGGCACTAAACACTTTGCACTTTCATGTGGAGGATTTTTTTAATCTTGTTTTTGTTATTTTGAGAGACAGTCTGTGTAATTCCAGCTGGCTTGCTTTGAACCAGTGGGGATCTTCTTACTCAACCCCTGGAGCTCTAATATTAGAGGCACTAAGCCCAAGGAAGTTTCCTGAGAGTTGATGTGACAGGTCCAGAGAGTGTGGTTATGCTTATAATAAATGAACAAGCTATTGCTACCTATAGATATGGACATGCGTGTGTATAGTGTTTGTGTGTGTGTGTGTGTGTGTGTGTGTGTGTGTGTGTGTGTGTGTGTTCAGAAATCCTAAGAAAACCAATCAGCCAATCTTCTAACCTACATAAAAATTCAAAGATTGCTTTTCAGGAAGTTGATTCACATTATGTAAGTAGCTAGGAAACTATCAATGTCCCATGTTGCCTTCCTGATTATTCTGTAAGGGGGAGTATTTTGTAAAAGAGCTGTGATTTGTTACCTGCACAGATCCAGGAGTCAGGCTTACTAAATTTCCACGGACCTCATTAAATGAAAGTCTTTGGTTTTTACTCCCACATATTTCAAGGACAACCTGTTATAAGTAAATGATCTACTTAGGAAAGTACAGGGCCTCCAAACATTTGCTGACTGATTTCAGAGTCAGAAAACAAACAGTATCTGAAAATATGGTCCAGCGGTTCCATTATCCTTTGTATCCAGAGGAGGGTACTTTGAGCTCCTACCATGTTGGTTCCTTAAAATGGCGTTCCCTTGCCCTGACTACACCTAGGATGTCACTTCAGGAAACCCGGAGACATATTTTTATTCTGTAATCAGTTTAATTCAGACAAAAACAATCTTCCCTTCCTGAAATCTTGCTGGTTCCTACTCACAATTTGATGGTCTAATGTTTCAAACCCAAAAATGCAAATGTACAGAGATGTGATCTCTCTAAAATGAAGGTAATCCAGCTTGTGAGATTGTATTTTTACCATCCCCTTAGTGGTATTGATTCAAAATTGTTGATTTGCCTTCTGGTAAAAGTTTTGTGTTTCCTGTACCCGCTGAAACAATCCAGGAGTCTCCATTGTGCTATGTTTCCTCCTGAAACCGTGGAGTTCCTAGGTGACTTACTTATTGTGGTATCACCCCAACATCAAGTGAGGACTAAGGGGTCCAGCCTCTGGCAAGATCTCTACACTGACCTCTTTGCTCACCCAGTTTTGAGCAGCCATTTCTGTCTCTACTACATCAGGCATAGTTGCCTGAAACCCTGTCAGACACCAGATCACATTCTGAATCCCTTTACCCCTCCATGCAAACACAGCTCAGCACTCCTGTGCTCCTGACTGGAACTGGAAAGGCTGTACTACCTGTGTTGTTTACCCTACATGGGGTGCTCATAATGAGGTGCTGCCTTCCAATCGCCTCCCTCAGCTCCGACTAGACTTGGCCTTCTTCTGCACTTGGGGTGCTGTGGGGGAAAGTATCAGGCAGCATGCCTTGTCTTCCAGAACCTACACTTTGTAGTAGTGTTTGTATAATCCAGCCTCTACTGTGGACTGATTCCAAGACAACAGGAGCTGTTGCTGACAACCTGAGTTTCCCCTCCTCCTTTTTTTTTGGGGGGGAGTGTAGTTTTTGTCTTTTGGGATAAGAAGCTTCTCTTGGACTCTGACCCACTAACCCTTCTTCCACAGTCTACAGCATCAGTCCTCTGCCATGTCTCTTCCACAGAAGCCTGCAGATCTTCAGAGCTTAATAACACCATTCTTTATTTAAAAAAAAACAAAAAAAAACAAAACTGTAGCAGAGGTAGAATTTAGGCTTTTATTTCTGACGATTTTTACAATGTCTAGTTGAGAGTTTGGAAATCTAGTATAATACTTTGTTTCTGACCTGCTGAATTCATTTTAGTTTTGATTTAAAAACTAACCAGTGCAGCAACCAAGGGCAGCAAACAATGTCTTATATTGTTTGGGGAGTCTCTTGGATTCCCCTGACCAACAACTGAAAACAAAGTTTCCCATGCCTGGCACTGGATTTGTGTTAGATATTACATGGCTCTTTAGGTGAGCAATGTAATCATGAATGGTGCAACTTCATTTTTAAAATTATATAGTAATTTTAAATAAACATAGTATGGCATCCTATGGCTTTTCTAAATGTCCTTTGTGGGGACCGGGGAAATGGAGGCTTATGAGAAATGCCTCGTGGCTGGGAAAATGAAAGTGTCTTGTGGGAGATATCTAAGATGGCGCCGGCCAGAAGATGCTGGGGAGGAGTTGAAGGCCGATCATGGGTATAGCTGATTGGGTGAGCAAGACTTTTCTGTGCTTGTGGCCAGTGCATGATCACCATGTTACCAGGCTTGTGCTATGTGATGTAATAGGGATGACCTTTAATATGATTGGCCCACATAGCCTCATGTGGAAACACCCATTCAGTTCTGTATATAAGCTAATAAGCTAGGGGGCAAAACATTAAAAAAGGGAAATGCTTAGACATCACCCCTGTTGCGTCTGTTTGTCTTCAGAATGAACGCTGGAGAGTTGGGTGGGCAGTGCACTCACCTTTTCCCTGAGACCCCCTTATGTAGTGATCTCCCTATAAGGGCCTGGCAGCATCCTTGGTGTTATTTATTCCTCCTTCTCCATCCCTCTGTATCCATGTTATCTCCACCCTCCTTCCACAGGAAAGTTTCCCTTACTAGTGTTTCCCATTTCCCCTTCATAGTACTTACATCTTACACCCTCTGTTGAGCTCCTACCTCCCTACCTCCACCATAGTATCTTTTTACTGCTGGTATCCGTGATTACTCCAGGTTATATACTGATATCTAAAGATTCAGAGCTCATATTTACAAATAAAACCATGTAGTGTTTGTCTTATGGGTTTGGGTTGTCTCACTCAATGTAATGTTTTCCTTGTCCCATCCACTTCCCTGCAAATTTCACTTTTTTGTTATTTACAGCTGAATAGAATTTTTGTTATGTCAATGTGGCACATTTTCATTACCCATTCACCAGCTGCAGGGCATTTAGTTTCTTTCCAATCCCTAGCTATTGTCAATAGAGAGACAATGAACAAGTCTGAGTAAGTATCTGTGCAGTAGTATATTTCGTCCTTCTGGACAGATGCTGAGAAATGAATGGCACAGTTGGATCATAGGATTAGGTCATATGATGGATCTAGTTTCTGTTTTTTGAGAATTTCCCAAACAGATTTCCACAGTGGCTGTGCCTGTTTACAATCACACCAACAGTGAATGAATGTTCTTCTTTCTAGACATTCTCTCCAGCATTTTTTTTCTTCATTTTAGGCATTCTTAGAGATAAAAATCTCAAAGTAGTTTAAATTTATATTTCCTTAACAGGTAGAGATATAAGGAATATTTTTTGAGACATTTCTTTTTTTTCAATATTTATTTATTTTTTCAAGTTACATCTTAATCACAGTTCCCTCCCTCCCCCCATCTCACCCACCTACCCTCTTCCCCTTCACCTTCCTATCTGCTTTTTTTTTTTAATTTAAGGTGTATCTTTTCCCCCTCAACAGCTCTCCCTTTTAGTCCAATAAAAAGCTCTTTTTCTTATAACAATAAATACAACACAGAACAATAAGAATAATTATGGCTAAATATACTCTTAATTTTGTATCAATATACAAAGATCAATGCCTATGCGGCCCAATACAATCTTAATATTGCGTCCATATACAAGGGTCAATACCATTGTGGCCAACTATAATCTTAGTTTTGTATCAATATACAAATATCAATACTGACGTAGACCAATACAATCTTATTTTTGCACAATAAACAATGGTCAATACCACTTTAGCCAAATATACTATTAATTTTGTATCAATATACAAGGGTATAAGGGCATATTCAATAATGTGACCTTTCTTCTTGATCCTTCCTGTGCTGTGTCTCGATTTTTCTCTCGTCCGTGCATTCTTACATAGGAGATAAAGAAGGATACAGAAAAGGGAAAGAAGGAATACCCTGGGTCTAATCTACAAAACCCATTAAACAGGACCATTTAACAACTTGTAATCTCTTCCCCTAAATAACAGTGTTTTCAGTTGTCCTTCAAATAACCGAAGAAAGGGGGGGCGGAGAAACACCCTCCCCACCCTCTGGGTATGGGACGTCGCTCTCTTAAAATGACTTCCTGCTGATTTGGGTCGTAGTAAACCTGTTTGGGGCCCAAACCAAGATGGAAAAATGGTTAAAAATGTTTATACAATCCTTTTATGTTCAGTCCTTCTGTTCTCAGCTGTTTAGATGACCTAAGGAATTTGTAGGCAGAAGCTGAACTTCCAGGCTTTACTGAGGTTCTGGCTGGGGCATTGTGTAGGGCTGAACGGTCTTAGCGATATTGAGTTGTTGTGGTTGTAGGCTTTTGATGGAGACATCTATTGAGGGAGTCTGTCAGGCTGAATCATCTGGGTCACTCGTCTTCTTTTGGTGTCTGATTCTGATTTCTGCTGAGGTTTCCGTTGTCCAGTTGTCCCTGGGTTCCTTGAATGGATGCTTTGATTCTCCTGGAATGATAAGAACAGAGCCCTGCCCTATTCCTCACTCAGGGACAATCACCCTCTTTTTTTTTGGGGGGGGGGGTAGGTAATATTTCTCCTGAAGCAAATTTGGTTTTTGACAATATATAAAGTGTTATCTTGTATATTGATTCAAAATTTAAGGTAACGCTTCCTAATGGTATCGTACTTAGAGATACTTAAAAATGAAATGTGAAGTTCTGGCCTCTTGATACCAACCGTCTTAAACTGTTTAGGATAGTTAAGAAAAATAAACTCCTAGTCATGCATGCATGTCACCTTGTTAGCTACTAAGACAGTCTATCACAGATATTCTCTAAGCTACTCAGTAATCAAGTTGCTAAGAGACAAGCAACATTTGCTTATCTAAATACAAGAGATAAATAGGGCATCTTCAAAAACCCCAAGAGATCTGCAGAATATGGCATTCAAAGATGTGGTCTTAAATTAAGATTTTTTTTTTTTGATATCGTGACATATCAGCTCCTGACAGCACCCCGTATTCTATTCCAAATAGAAGAAAAGCATCGAAGAATCTCCAATGTGAGATGGTTGAATTAGTGGCAAGCCTATCTCTTGACATGTAAAAACTCCTTGCTTCAACTGCAGACAGACTGCTGTCCAAAAAGGACAAAACTTGGTAGCAGGGAAGTCGACAGCCTAGCTCTGCCAAGACAGGGTAGGTTAGTCCTTCACAATCCCTGCTCTACAATAAATGTCTGTCAGAGAAACAGGACCAAAAGGCTGAAGACTGATGCTGGAATGTATGGAGAGAAAATGGGAACTGTCCAGGTAGTCACTGGTTTGTCATTTCTTAGTATTGGAAGCTGCAGGCCCTGCACTTCCTATACAATCAGATATATTTATCCTTCTCAGCTCTCTGAGGTGGTTGAAGAATAGACAGCTTGAGTCTCATAGCTAAATTTTGAGTTGTTTAGGAATCAAGAGGGTGTTCTAGATCTAAGAAGATGGTTATAATAGTGATGCAAGTTAGTATGAAAACTAAGTCAGTTATAGAACTTTAAACTCATGGAGATGGTTAGAAGGTAGAAGGTTAAAGTCAGGGGCCAAATATGTATGAACTGGACATTGGAAGGTATACCGGGCCATTTAACTCTCATAAATGTGGCATATTTAATTCTGCTGTCTTGTATAGAATTTACTGTTATAAGAGAAAGAACCATTTGTTGGAATGAAAAGAGAAGCTGTTGGGGGGTGGGGAAGAGGGTGGAAGGGTGGGACAAGAAGGGGGAATAGGGAAGGGTTTGCGACTGAGATGTAACTTGAAAAAAAATAAAGTACTTATTAAAAAAAAAGAATAATTATGTATAACATACATTCTTAATGTCCAGTCCATACATATTTGGCAACTGATATTAATATTCTATTATCTATCTCGATGAGTTTAAAGTTCTATACCTAACTCAATTTCCATCCTAATTTGCATGACTAACTTAAAAACATCTTCTTAAACCTAGAGCATCCTTTTAATTCCTAAACAACTTAAAATTTAATTGTGAGACTATGACTATCTAGTCTTCAACCACATCAGAGACCTGTGAAGAATAAATATATCTGAATATACAGGAAGTGCACAGCAAGCAGCTTCCAAAACTATGAAATGACAGACCACTGGCTGTCCGGACAGTCCCCAATTTCTCTCAATACATTGGAGCACTTCAGCCTTTTGGCCCAGTATTTCTGACAGATATTATTAATTGTAAAGCAGGAATTATGAAGGACTTGTCTACCCTGTCTTGGCAGAACTAGGCTGTCGACCTACCTGCTTCCATGTTTTGTCCTTTTCGGACAACATTCTGTGTACGGTTGAAGCAAGGGCTTTTTCTTGCATAGTGGTAAGCTTGCCATTAATGCACCCATCTCCAAATGGAGATTCTTTGATGCTCATCATCTGCTTGGAGTGGAATATGTGGTGCTGTCAGGAGCTGACATGTTGAGACATTTCTTAGTCATTTTTATTTCTTCCATTTCATACTCTGTGTTCAGATCCATAGCTCACCATTTTAATTGGGTTGTTTTCTTGAATGCACAGGGACAATGTTCTTATCTTGGAATATGTGAGGGCATCATGGTCGTATTTGGTTAGCTGGTTCCTGAAATACTTGGGAATGGAGACCTTATATCTAAAATTTTAAGAAAGAGATGTAGACACACTATCAACAGTGTGTCACTTACATAAATTCAAACACACAGTATAGCAATAACACTCTACTATGTGTACATTGTACATACCCACACATACATAAAATGGTTTTTTAAAATGGACAAGTTGAGCTGATCCAATCCTAACTACCAGTTACTTACTGCCATTTGGCTTTAGAATGCAGCTAGTTCAAACTGAGGCATGCTGTGGATGTAAACTACACAGTTACTCTAAAGATGTAAAAAAATAATATATTTTAAATATTGATTATTAAAAGTATATTTCAAAGTAATTGAATTATGTAAAATGTGTTATTAATGCCACTTGCTTTTTTTCTTTTATAATAGAGCTACTGAACAATATTATATTTCTAGTGGGTAGCTTATATATGCAATTCAGCACATGCAGTACTCTTAGGAAATGGGGATAACAGCTCAAGAGATAACAGGGAACCATTGTCCTCAGGTATTCCAGGAAGGCTCAACTGCCTTAGACAGACTAGAAGCAAACGTGACACGAATGTTTACAGCATGCTGAATCTGGGAGTTAAGGTGATGTTATCTGCCATTGTCTTTTTAATTTCACACTTGTACATTTGATGTGACGAAATGGGTGCTAGAAAAGTGCGCCAGGGACAATTCACAAAACAGCCACAATTTTCAAGTGGACACGTCTTCAAAGGGGACTTTATTGGTGAGGTGTGAAAACTATCCTCCCTGTCTGTGAGGATTATACAGGGAGTAAAGACTACCAAGCCACTACGAGTTCTAAAATTGGTTTGTCATTTTAACAGTTAGAAAATCAAATTTTACTTTTTTCAAAACACACTACTTGGCAGTAAGTAAACAAAACATTTTTTCTTACAGCCGATTCCATCAAAACCAAGGCAACTTTGAAAAGATGTTTATTTCATTGTTTCCTTTTGACTTCAAGTATAAAAGGCTCTCTCTTTTCTGTCAATGTTTTGTCAATTCATCATTGTCTTCCTTATCCTCTGTAGATTTCACATTTAGAACAAACGTGTTAAGACAAAACACTTTTTACTTTGAGTAATAACATTTTGACAAATACTCATACTTCTCTGCCACCATTATTCCCTGCAATGTCAACTGCCTTAGACAGACTAGAAGCAAACATGAATTTTAAAATTCATATTATAAAATTAGATATTGAAGTAATTAGTTTTTATTTTGTAAAAACAATGGGTTGTAAGGGGTTGGTCCCTTTGTGTCATCTATGGGCATTTTATCAGACTAGCCAAACTTGTGGGCACAGACCACACAAACTTCTAAAGCCATTCAAGTTCTTTCTACACACTCTTCACAGCAGAAAAACTAATCTTATTTATTAATGAGACTTACTATGGCAACATATCATTCAAGATATACACATTTAAATTATAATTAACAACCTGTGTTTTCAAATGTAATCACTTTTAAGAATCATCTGAGTATCTAATGGTTAGTCATTAATTAGGTCAATATTAGTCCTAAGTTTTAAGTTACCTGAGAATGTTGGATAATATGTTCAATCTGACATATTATAAAATGGTCACTGATAAAATAAGAAGCTTTTAAGAATATCATTTTTCAAATTAAATTTTTACAAATTAATATTTCCATAGTCTTAATTATTATATAAGAGAAGCATTAGATTTTTCTCGATAAGCAATATAGGTTATTTAGAAAATTGATTAGTTTTCTATAAGAAAGCAAACCCTAATCTTATATAAATAAATGAATTCTTCTATTATATTTCATGCTAATTAAATTTAGAAATAGATATGTAGCTTTGCTTCTTTTCTTTCTTAAACTCAAGTTATTAAACCAAAGATTATTAAGCACTGATTATTTAAACTTGTAATTTTACACAGAAATGTTTTTTAGCTCTTGCTTTCTGAATAAATAATTTTAATTTTTAAGTCCAGTACATTGTAAGATTTAGTTTTTAATTTTCTTTTTTTTCTGTGAATTTGTGTAAAACATTAATACCGGGGCGCCTTTAAGAAAATTAAAATTTAACTCATTACACTCCCCAGAGGAAGACATTTCATATTTGACAGTAAGAGCATAAGGTCTGCTTGGATTATAGCATTTATTCTTTCAGTCACAGACCAAAGTAAACAAAAAAATACAAAAAATTGTTCTCTGGATCTCAATAAAATTGTTCTCTCCCTCAGTGGACACAGAATTCACAAGTAGGAAAAGGAAACAAACCAGAGAGTATGAGAAGAGATCTGTGATGTTCCCATGTAACTCCAACAAGATGCAAATAATCTAATAGAACTCACTGATTGGCCCGAATTATGACATCAGGTTCCCAATCAAAGGTGCCACCAAACAGTGAATAAATTAGCACCAATGGCTAAGAGAAAAAGAATTAAAGGATCATCGTCCCAGTTCCTTCAACAAATAAAAGGTAAGGGGGAAAGTACAGAGTGAATCTGGTAAGTGAATGACTCTTGAGAGCATGGTGTGATCCAAACCCTGCATCATGTCAACATACACTTCAAGGCACAAATATTTAAATCGTACTGAATAGCCTATGTTTGAAATCTAACAATCCTCCTTAAAAATCACCTGAGTATCCGATGGTTATTCATTAATTAAGTCAATATTAGTCAAAGGTTTTAAGTTACTTAGAGGATGTTGGATATTATGTTCAATCTGACACATTATAAAATTATTACTGATAATATAAGAAGCTTTTCAGAATATCATTTTTCAAATTAATTTTTCACAAATTAAAATTTTCATATTCTTATGTAGGAAACATAGTAGCCTTTTTTGGTAAACAATATGAATTATTTCAAAAGTTCCAATTAGTTTTTTTTTTCAATGAGACCCAGAGATATAAATACTCTATATCATGTCAACATATTGTTTATGATAAACACATACAAATTATATTTGGTAACCTGTGCTTTCAAATGGAATCTTCCTTACAAGTCCTAATGGAGAGAAAACAAACCCTGATGGAAAGAGGGAAGGGGACCCAGAGCTGGCAAATTTAAGCAGCTTCTGCCACACTAAAAGGACCAAAGCAAAACACAAAACAGAAATAAAATCAGATTCCGCACTCAAATCGCTGACTTCTCTAGAATATGCCTTACCAGCTTCTGTCAAAAAAGTCCCTGTATCAATTTTGGTACGGCAATGCTGTGGACTCTATTTTTTCCCAATTAAATTTTCCTAAACATTTTCATTACAAAACATTCCAAGCACATATAAAATTGAAAGGGTAGTACGAAGAAACCAAGTACGCGTCACCGAACTTTGTCATCTAAGCCAATTTTCTTTCACTTTCTTTCTAAATCTACACTCATTTCCCCCTTGTCTTGATTATCTTGTAGCAATCTTATACATCAGACTTCATACAATATTTCACACAGTAACGCTCATCAATAAAAAGCAAGAACTATTAAAAACAACAACAACCCCAAAACAGGAAGAATGCTGAATCCTACCTCTGCTTCTGTACTGTATTGGAATCTCTTGGGTATCAGATAGTCTTCAGATGTCATCAACACTCCAGTGGTGGCTGTGTTCTGTCATAGTCTGTTCCCATGTGTCGTTCTAATCACCAGTTCCACACACCGCTCTCAACATTCAGTATTCAGTGGAGTCCTCCTGTATTTTTTTTCTTGACATTTATTTGTTGAAGAAGTGGGGTCATTTGGTCCTTTACATATTTTGATATTTTAGATTTTGCGGTTTTGTGTCACTGTGATTTTGTTTAGGATAGCTCTCTAGCCCTCAAATGTTTCTGAAAACCAATAGTTAAATGAATATTCCCGTTGACAAGAATTCTTTGTAAGTCGAGACACGTGCTTTTCTCAGGAGGGTGAGCTGAGGGCCTCACTTTTGTAGTGCTAAATTTCACCAGTGGGTTCCGGTGTTGTGAGCCTGAAACTGTCCTTATTGTATACGTTTTTCAGTCCTTTTCTTAATGATTTCAGGATAATGATCAACAACTAGATTCATTATTTCATGTTAAGGTTTAAAAAGTTATGAAATCCTATCAAAGCTTCATGATTTACTGAATGAGATGGCATTATCTAGGTTATATATGAAGAGAAGAAATAATATCAGTAACGGAAAGGATGAAATTATAGCACATGAACTGGTAATTGTTGGGAGGGGAGGGGTCAGACAGACACTTACCTGCTAGAAATAGAGATTAAAGAACTTGGCATAAAAAAATAATGCTGCCAGCAGGAGTGTGATGGCTCACTCCTTTAATCCTAGCACTTGGGAGGCAGAGGCAGGGGTATCTGTGATTTCCAGGCCAGCCTGGTCTACAAAGTGAGTCCTGGACAGCCGGGCATTTTACATAGAGAAACCTTATCTTGAAAAACAACAACAATAAAATACTGCTGTCACCAACAACATTAGAGAGGACAAACAGACATGAGGAGAGGATGGGTTGTTTGCATTTGTTCCTGTTCTCTCCTGTTGCATTTTCTATTGCTCTCAGGAATGTGATTTCTAAGAGCTTCACAACAATTTCTGTGAATTCCCTCAGGGACTGCCCTCATGAGCTAATATTTCTCACCATCTGGAAATGGAAAGATGTTCTTCAACATGTAACCAGAATTTTTTACTCTCCGGTTTTTTGTTTTCCTTTCTGAGCTGTAAATATGGACTTTAGACGGATTTGGAGCTGGATATTTTTATTTTATTTATTTATTTTTGTTTAAGGGTCCATCATGATGACTCGGCTAATTTGGAATTCAGAAGATTATCTCTGAAGACATTTCAGATGCATAAACAAAGGCATTTTATTCCATTTCATTGGCCTTACTTTACTTAACCTCTTTTTGTGCCCCTCTAAAAGGTTCTTTTCCCCCTCGTGTTCTTCAATTTCTGATCTGTCACTTGCAAGTCTGGCCTCCTGCTTGGATAACCTAGGTGGACAGTGTTTACTTCTGTAAGTCCTTGCCCATAAATCACTTTCCAGTTTCATAAGCATGCATGTCCATTGTTGAGACCAAACTGTGCCCTGGTCTAAGGTTACATCATGTCAGGTAAAACTGTAGTTTTTCAGGCTGTTCCTTGCCAGGGGAGATGCCATTTTACAGAGAGCGTTTGATTGTACTTTGAGTACAAACATAGAATCAGGACGGCTCTGCACCTGGTTGGAGCATCATCTGTCTGTTTGGCCCACCCACTTGTACAACCTGATGGGTATCTTATTCCTAAAATGGAAAATGTTACGGCTCTATCCATTTATTAAAGTAAACTGAAACCACAGGGAAACCAGACCGTGAGAACTAATAAGACACAGTAGACTGAGGAAAGGCATACAACATCCTTACTTGGAGCCCAGGAAGAGGACAGCACCTAACACTATAATGACAATGACCCTAGCAGTTTGTTGTCTGATTTCTCAGAGTGTGCATCAAGGAACCAAAAGGCAGACAACTCTCAGCTATCAAGTCCACACTGCCAAGATGACTGACTTGAATTGTCCTGTACTTCAGACCATCCTTATGCATTTGTCTGTCTGGCCCCGAGCTGCTCAGGTCACATCTGTAACCTATGGCTTGGCATCTCCAGGGATTCTCCAACAAAGTTCCTTATGTAATGACTCCATCCTGCACAGAGACTCTCTGAATCTCAATTACCTATTTGGCTCTGCTCCAAATTAGGCCCCTTTCAACTCCTTGAACTCTGCAGCAGTTTATCTCTTTTGTAGCCATCCTATCACCCAAGTACACACACACACACACACACACACACACACACACACACACACACACATAGGGAGAGAGAGACAGAGAGAGAGAAAGAGGGGAGATAAATAGGTACATTGTGTGATGTGTAATGAATGATCTGAGAGTTGATATTAATTAGGATTGGACTAAGATAACCTGTGTTTGTTGATGAGCAAGTATCAAGAAAAATCAGGATTACTTGACAAATTTGTAGTTGACAACTGACCTAGTTTGTGAATTTGCTCTACCTCAATAGATTTTCACACTCTGGAAAGACACAAGCGTATTTGTGTTTCTGACACATTGCCCTCACAAACATTCCCTTTCTTTTAATTCCATTCAGAATTCCAGAGAAAACATTAAAAAAACATTTAAAAAGAAAATTCTCTTTTGTCCATTTGGTCACCTATCCATGAACCTTTGTTGCATTGCTGGCCAGTCCACTAATGTCTTAATGTTTGTCTGTGGCATGAAATAATAATTATAATTGACACTTAGATTACTAGGGCAGTGGTGATAGTCCTTAGCCCACAATTTATAAATAAACACACTGAGACCAGTTGGGATCCAACATAACCTCAAGCACTGGGTTTAGGCAGATTTTAACCTTCTAAGCTAGCTTTCTACTTCCCAACTTAAATGCCATAAATACTTGAGCAATTTCCATGTGGGCTGTGTCTCTCCATGACATGCCCATCCTCCAGGCCATATGTAGTCCTCATCAGTCTAACCCATGGCATCTGTCCTTCTTCCTCCTCCTCTCCTCTGCTTCCCTGCCATGATCCTCTGCTACCTCTGAGCCCATGAACCCTGGTGCCACCTACCTTTCTCTCCACTCTGCCAGTCCAAGGTAACTTTATTTGACCAATCAGAGATGGCTTGGAGGCAAGAAATACAAATACCATTTTGGGTAAGAGAGTGTAAGCTCATACAGTAAGGAATACTGGGAATAAGCAATTAACTTTGAATACAAGCAGCGTAAGACAAGCCATGATATTTGTAAATACCTTTCTAACACTGAGAAAGATGTAAAACCTAAGATCATAACATTCAAAAGTGAGAAAATACATTACTTCCATGTTATTCTTGTACTGTTGTGTGGCTGAGTCATTAACATCAGAGAAATGCATTTCTAGTTTTTACAAAACAAAAAATAATAAATGTCTTCCATCAGCATAGAAATACAGCACTAGAACTAGGTACATAAAATAAAAGACTTTCCTGAAAAGTAAAGAAATCCTCTTTAACAGTGAAAACAACTTCTAAGCACATAAGGTGAACCAGTCACTTATGTCCATGGGCCATATCCAGTTGCACAGCGGATGGAGGGGGTGGTTTAGTATAGTTAGGCAAGGCACCCAGACCTCTGAGTCTTCCCACCAGCCAAGAAGGGCAATATATATGCACATGTGTGTGTGTGTGGTGTGTATGAAGCGAATATTTTTTAGCCCTAGCTTTGGAAAAGAAACTAACCCACTCCAAGCAATTTCCATGGAAATCCCAGTCCATAGGCTGTTAAATGAAGAGCTATCCCTACACTACTCAGTCTAGATACACTAGGTTTCTATTTTCTGTATATGATAAACAAGTTAGAGTGAGTCAGGTCTTTTTCATCTTGGGCTGAGGTAGATCACCACAGAGATGGCAGGAGTGTTCTGCTGGCCAACACACTACGGAGTACACTATGTTTATCACACCAGCAGGATGCCGATGCTTGGCTGAGCTCATGACAGTCATTGAGTTACTAATGTTTTGAATATGATCACTGAGAAGGTATTCCTTGAGAAGCTAAAAAACAAGATGCATTTTGGAAGTCAGAACAATATTGAACTACTCAGCTCTGCTCATTCCCAAAGTCATTTGAGTGATATTAAATTAGATCTCAGACTTCCCCCAATAATGTATTATATAGAGTCCCAATTTAGCTCAGCCCTCTAGACACAAAGGGTGACCCAGTTAATGAAAAGCAGTTATTTGGTTAAAGATTCATTTTACTGCTTGGTATCTGGTAGTGAATTGAAAACACAAAGAAAAAGGTAATTTCCCCAAAATATGTGCTGTATATCTCAGATTTTCTCACCAAATTTAATGTCTAAATGGGTTCATATCCAGCCTGAGCAACTCCAAGCAAGTCAGAATATGCAACCCACTTTCTTTTTTAACCCCGTGTTTAAAACCCAGTGAATTCTGCACCCAGTTGTAGTGGTGCATGCCTTTAATCCTATCTTACAAGGCAGAGGCAGGTGGATCTCTGTGAGTCTGAGGCCAGCCTGGTCTACACAGAGAATTTTAGGAGAGCCAGAACTATTATAGTGAGATCCTATCTTGAAAAACAAACAAACAAATGAATTCTGGTTAAAATGGGCCATTCAGACACTCTTAGGTAATATATGTAGAAGGGAACGTGAAGTATTAGGAACAAACTACAAAGATAGTGCTAAGTCTGTTTTATTGATGGGAATTAGGAAGGTAGGATGTCCTAGAAGGTTTTATGCTACTGTAACAAATTCTCAAGAATCATTAACTTATAGAGAACAAAGATCTCTTTGTTCATAGATTTTGGAGATTTAGTCCATAGGCCTTTGGTCCCATTGCTTTTAGTGTGTGCAAGGTGGACCACCATGGTGGAAGTACATGGTAAAGCAAGCTACTCACTACATGGTGAGCAGGAGCAAAGAGAAAGAGGAAGATGAGGAAACTAAATTCCCATTACCTCCTCTGGATGCATATATCCAATGACCTAATTTCCTTTCTTGGAGCTCGCTGTTAACATATAAGTCTTTGGGTAACATTTATCCAAATCGTAACAGGAAGAGAGAGAGTGTGGAGCAGAGGCAGAGACAGAGAAAGAGAGACACAGAAAGAGACAGAGAGAAAGACAGAGACAGGGATACAGAGAGAATTTGAGAATGTGATGTAGTAGGATCTTCCCCCTCCCATTGATTATTGTGCATGTCATTTATAAACCCTACCCAGTAGTAGAGATTGTTTTTTGATTTGCCATTGGAGGCCCATACTGAAAGTATCCATAAATGCCAATTCCAGGGACAGAAAACCTCTACTATCTCTTAATTTCCTTATTCTGAAATAATTCAATCATCCCTTTGTGATTCTTGATTTCACTTAACTCATCTGTTTTATATAAGATAACAAATCTTAGAGGACTGACCCTGAAACTCCCATAGAATTCTTCCTCCATTCCTAAAACCCTAAATGAATTGAAAAACAAAAGTGTCATGTTCATAATTCAGACAAGACCTACTATTGTTGGTGTGCGATGTATCATGCAATCCTATACAAGTGTTGGATCAGTAACCCAAGCACAAATGTACATGGAAAATAAGCTCTGGGCTGGAGACAGGCCACCAGGACTTATATGACCTGCTTAATAAAAGATGTTGAGAATAAAGTCTGTCTACAGCAGGTTCCTGTTAAAAAGATTTCCCAGAGTCTGAAAATGCCAGAAATATAACAGACTGGTGAGTTATCAGTAATGAATCACAGAGACAATTAGCTAAAGTCATCAAATTTGTTAAAATTCACAGTTAGGGTTTTAATTTACACATCAAGTGCTGTGGGTGTTTGGCCTTGCATGGTACATAAAACAGTGTGAATTCTTCTCCACAATAGTTTTAATAACATTGGGTGGGAGCAGAAGCCCTGTAACTCAAAGCCCTAAGTATCTATCCTATGCTCAATAATTTTTGTACAGTAGCAAAATCCAGGCAAACAAATGAACTTGGAGCACTGTGAACAGTTGCCATCCTCCCTGAGCAGTTGTCTCAGGCCATGGGCATCAGAATGTGGACGTACACCCAGTTGCTAGTAGTGGACATACTGCTTCAGGATCTAAGAAATTCAGAGAATAAATTCAAAAGTTTTCCAAGGTTCAACCCATAAAAGCTAGTCATTTAAAAAAAATTCTTACTTTAAGTGTTTAAACTACCTTTTTCTGTAATTCTTGTGTAAAAAAAATTAAATCATTATTTGAAGAAAGATCAGGGCATGTTTTTGAGACAGGTTGTTTTTATAATAAAAGATTATAATTTATATCCATTCTCTGTTATGAGTCAGTTTGAATAACTCTAAAGCTTGTTAGGATGAAATCTTTAAGGCTTTCTTCCCTTTACAAAGTTTTATAAAATGAAGTATTAAGGATTTGATGAAAAAAGCCACAGGATTATAACACAATTCATGATTTGTGAGTATGTATATATTATTATTATTATTATCATTATGTATTTATAGTGAGTATTATTGGATTAAGTTGGTGCTTCCAGTGTGTCAGCTTATATGTGTATACATAAATATCCAGCCTGCTGTCACTGAAAACGTGTATTTTTCTATCTATACTAGTTATTTTTCTTTACTGAGACCAAATACATAACATAAGGAAATAAAGTTTACATTTGCTCCCTTTTTTAAAGGGTTCAGTCTGCAATTTCTTGGGCAGAACATCCTAGCTAGAGCATGTGGTGACAGACATGACTGATCTCATGGTAGGTAGGAGTAGAGAAGCTGGAACACGAAGAAGCCAGGGACAAGACCTCAAGAACCCAGCACTCTAGTCACTTACTTCCTCTCTGCGGGACCTATCTGCTAAGAATCCCAGAACCTTTCAAAGGAGTGCCACCTGCTTGGGATAAGACATTCACTACATGAACCTCTTCACACTCTCCCTCCTCATGTGTTATGCACCTACATAAGTGTGACCACAACATCTGATTTTTTAAAGACCAGATGCTGCCTGTGGTTACATTTAGAACTAAGTGAAGAGTATGGAGTTTTCCATAACAAATTTGTTAGATGATCTGCAAAGGTAAAAGAAGTGTCAGAAAAAATTATGATGGGTTGGGTATGCATACCATTGTGGCCACCAGGTGTGTGACAACTTAAGGACAAGCACAACCCTGACTTCTGCAAAACCAGGACCCTGGTCTTTTTATATGTGGTCTTGTGTAGGTGTTCTTGATTCAGCCAAGTGAAAGATTTCAATGAGACTAATTATTAAACATTTTAGTAAGACTTAGCAAATGTGATTTATAGCTTGTCCATCAGCTGGATACCGAAATAGGTTTAGGTGCCAATCAATTGGTAAATTTGAAGAATGATTTAGACACCTGTGTGCTCTTTTTATGTACACGTGGAGCACCTAAATTTTTTTAGTTCATCCATAAATCCTGATAATTACTCATTCCACCATGGAAAATTAATTTCTGGTGCTAATCATGCTAGTTGCTCAGCTCTTTAGTCAAAAGCTCTTTAGTCTTTTTGCAATTCATTGTTCTATTGTTAAAAGTTTTGCTTATGCACCCATGAAACTTAAAACAGTTGGTCCTATAGAAAGTAAAAGTAGCTGTACCTAGAGCCATTACAGATGTGGCTGTTGAATTGCATGTGCATCAGTAGGTGACAGAAAGGAGAGAGGCTATTCAGTGTCCTGACCCATGAACATCAGAATGAACAGTAGCCTAACATTCCTAGAAAAAAATCAAGCTGGAAACCAACACCAGTTCGGCACCATGGAGCACGGACAGGGAACTATCCTGTGATGACTACCAGTCCAGCACCAGGCAAATGATCTCCCAGGACAGGAAGCAAGTCAGAGACTAGAAAAACCCTGCCTGGCCCTGGATGTGGTGTTGTGGGAGAGCCAGCACAACTGAGAGAGTGAGTGTGGATGAGCCAGCTCTGCCTCTTGTCTGCTTTGCAGTAGTATTGGCAAGGGAGATATCTCCTCCCATCCCATTTGCCCTCACCACCAGTGGCAGACAGGAGATCTGGCCTGATAGGGGTCATAGGAGCAAGATGGTTGTCTCTGCCCTTCACATGTTGCAGCCCTAGGGAGATCAGGCCCTGCATCTTGCCTGGGCAGCACAGTGCAGCTGGCTCTGGATGTGGGGGCTGTGGGTGAGCAGGCACTGAGGGAGCAAATGTGGAAGAGCCAGCCTTACCTTTTGTCTACTTTTTGGTGGTGGCAGTGATGAGAGAGAGATTCCCTCCACTCTCTGATTCCCTAGACACAGATAGCAGGCGGGAGAGTTGGCCCTGATGGGCTCATGAGAGAAGGAGAACTTACCGGCTGTAGCACACAGGGAGCAGACACTGTACCTTACCTTGGTACCACAGTAGAATTGGCTCTGGATATAGGGGTTACAGGCCCAGAACCAGGACTTTGAATTGGCCCACACCATTATATACCTCATGGGTGAACTGCTGGAGTGTAAGAAGAGTCCAGTTCCAAAGACCCAAAACTACAGAATCTCCATCACATAGGACAACAACAGTATATCTGAGAGGAGTGCCAGTGTGGTTCCAGTATTGACAAAGTACCAGAAGCCAGAGGTCTGGTACCAGACTAAGGAATCATTATAATGAACATTTGCAAGCAAAAAAGTGTGGACAAAATGGAATATTGTGGGACACACTGAGACACACTACAGCTTCCACAATGAGTTTTTTTTTTTTTTTAATGTTAGGAGAGGTTGAAAGGATAGAGGGTGGGTTTGAGGGGAGAAGGGAGATGAGACAGAACAGGGTAGATGATGTGTAATTCACAAAATAAAAGAAAAAAAACAATAAAAAGAAAAAAATTGAATAGTAAAAGTAGAATAATGGTTACCAGAATCTAGGGCAGAGGGGACATGGGTAAAGTTGGTCAAAATTTACTAAGCAATTTTTAAGGGAAGTTCTGGTATTCTCTTTCAAGTAAAGTAGCTATAGACATTAATAATGTAAATTTTAAAAATACTAGGAGAAAGTATTTTGAGTGTTTTCACTAAAAAAAGGTAAGTATTTGGGAAGATAGATATACTTACCCTGAACTGAACATTACATAATGAATACATATATTGAAATGTCACTATGTTTCTATTAATGAGAAAAGTTTGAGGGATTCATTAAAAAAAAATCTTCTACTGTTTAGTATAATTGAAGGAGCCTTTGATTGTTTGCTATTACTATAAAGTGGATAAAATTAACACTATGCTTTGCTATCATTCTGTATAGGATCAAATGTTTTAGAATAAGCATCATCAAAATACCATATACTGGGCAAAATATGTGAAGAAAACCCATAGACTGAAAAAACATATGGAAGAGACTTTTCTATGGGTATAAAAAAATCACAACTATTTGTTAACACCCTTTTCTAACTGCCAAAGTTGTCTTTGTAACAACATCAAATGTCAACAGAAAGTTGGTGCTTTCTTTAGAAAAAAACAAGACTAAGCCAAACTCATGTCATTCTAAGCAAGTGTCAATGACACTGCCCAGAAAGACATGGGGAAGAAGGGTCTGGTCATTTCAGTACTGTTTTATTTTAAACTTTGAAGTGTGTGTTCGTGTGTGTGTGTGTGTGTGTGTGTGTGTGTGTGTGTGTGTGTGTGTGTGTGTGTGTTGTGTGTGTGTGTATGAGAGGGTATGTGCATATGAATGTGTGTGCATGCAGAGGCCAGAAGAGCATGTCAGGTTCTCTGAAGCTGAGGTTACAGGTGGTTGTGAGCTGTCCAACATGGGTGCCAGGAACCAAACTGGTCTCTTTCATGAGCAATAATCACCTTAATCCTTAAACCTTTGTTCCACCTCCCAATATGCTTTAATTTTTAAAATTAGCACATATTAATTGTAAAACAAATGGGGTTTACCACAACATTTCTATGCATGGGTAATATGTACCTGAATCATATTTGTGTACACCATTGCCCTCTGTTGTTCCTGGTCATTCTTCACGTTGACCCCAAAAAGTACCTCTTCTACCTTCATGTGTTTGTTGTTGTATATAGATTCTGCAAATGAGAGAAAACAAGCCATGTTTGTCTTTCTGAGTCTGGGTAATTTTGCTTGATATTATAATTTCTAGTTTCACCCATCTTCCACAAGCAGTACTGTCCAATAACTCTTAGCAATAACATGAGCAAGTAACTTCAGTTTTTCTGCCTTTTTTCCTAACAAACAATTGATATTTTAGTTCTATATTTTAATTTTAATTATTATAAAATACTAATTACATTAATTATTTGAGTTATGACTTTCCATACATGTATATAAAGTATTTGAACCATTCTCTCTCCCTAGTATATTTTGTAATCTCTCATTCCTCCTCTTTTTTTGCCTTCCCTTCTCTATATGCCTAGGAATATCCCTTTTAGTTTCATGGCCTCATATTTTCTCCAAGAAACATGAAAAATATCAGTATCTTTAGTTATTAGAAAAGTGAAAACCAAACTTCATTGAGATTTTACTTCACCCTGATCAACGGTCATCAACAAATCAACAAAATTGCTGGAGAGGATGTGGGAAAAAAAATGCTTATATACTGCTGGTGGGAATGTAAATTAGTTCAACCACTATGAAAATCACTATGGAAGAATCTCAAAAAGAAAAAGAAAAAAATAGAATTACCATGTAAGCCAGCCATAGTATTTCAGGGTACATCTAAAAAATAACCAGCCAGCTTACCATAGAGATACCTCCACACCATGTTTATTGCAACAGCCAAGTTATGGAATTGCTTAGGTACCTATTGAAAATGGATAGAGAAAATGTGGTATATATGCACAATGGAGTTTTACTTAGCCATTAAAAAATTAAACTATGTTGTCTGCCAAAAATGTGTGGAACTGGAGATCATGTTAAGTGAAATAGAACAGTCTCATAAAGATAATGATTACACGCTTTCTGTCACATGCAGAAGAGATACATGCTGGTTAGTGTTTTGTCAGCTTGACACAAGCTAGAGTTTTCTGGGAAGAGGAGGGTTTCAAGTGGGGAATTTCTCCCATCAGATGAGCTGTAGCCTAGTCTGTAAGAGTGTTTTCTTGATTGATGATTGATGGGGGAGGATACAGTTCTCTGTGGGTGGTGCCATCCCTGGGCTGGTGGTCTTGGGTTCTATAAGAAAACAGCCTGAACAAGCCATGAGGAGCAAGCTAATAAGCAGTACCCCTCCATGGCCTCTGAATCAGCTCCTGCCTCCAGGTTTTTGCCCTATTTGAGTTCCTACCCTGGCTTCCTTCAATGATGGACTACAAGGAGGAAATATAAGTCAAATAAACCCTTTCCCCCCTAAGTTGCTTTGATCATGGTGTTTCATACAGCAATATTAACCCTAACCAGGACACAAGGACAATAGAAGGGAAAGAGCCAATAGTTATCTTCAAAGTTTTTCCTAGTTCTTAAAAGATCATATTTGGATCATAGTTGTATAATTGCATAGTGTGTGGCTCATAATTCTAGGAATTTGAATATTTCAGTGAAATTAGTCTTCTTTGGGCTTTGCCAGCATTAGGTAGCAATGTGGAGGATACTCATGATGCTGGTTCTTCAACCCTCTTTGATGTTCTTAGACGTGATCAATTTCTTAGAAGTGGGGAACATAGCTGTGAATACAGCAGTGCTTTCTAACCAGGCTGACGTCTTTGAAAGTCTCTAAGTCCCCTGGACTATTAGATACAGAGAACATGTTTTGACTACTAAAATAGTTTCATTAGAACATTCTTACTGTTCACTTCACGTTTAAAGGCAATCCCCTACACATTCCCTTAGAATGCAGTCTACAGCCTTGACGGTAAATTTCGTTAAGTGAAAATTTCTGTGTAGATAAAGCCCTGGACATGACAGGCTTTGACTCCGAGGACATTTCCTTTGATTAAATTCACTTCAAAATGTCTTTGGAGCCACATCACTTAGCCTTTGTTTCTGTGAGAGCAAGGACCTGTGCACAGCAAGCTAAAGATATCCAGAGCAATTTTCTAAAATATTTCAATTGATTTCTCAAACTGATAGACTGCCTTATGCTGACATCTAAATCAAGTGAGGCTGTACCCTTCATGGTGCAAATTAAAGGACTGGCACCTGGTTAACACAGACAGACTGTGGAGAATTGATATGGGCCATTTAAGCCTCACAACTCTGTTTCATTTTTGACATGTGAGTTTACACTTATTCCGTGGGAGAGCTTTTTCTCGATAGCAGTGATAGAGTCATTAGGAAACGTCAGTTGGGATTATAATGTTTGCTAAATAAACACGTCAGTGCTGAGTCAGCCTTATTAACTGGTTAATAACGTGACTGTGTTTGGAAGCAGCTTCACAGTCTTGGTTAGAGTAGAACTTGTAGACACCTTATCTCTCTCTCATGGACTGTTCCCCATGCTTATAATACAGTAGTAGAAAAAGGATGGTGAGGCAGAAAACCATTTTTTTTAATTTGAGATGTCTTAACAAAATGATATGTCCTATGTTTAAGAAGATAACGTATTTTAAAACATTTTTATGTGTTAGTTAAAAAGAAATGTTAAAAGGTGAAAATGAATTGGACACCTGGGCAGTTCTTTCTCAGATTAGCAAATACACATGCAAGCTGTTTGAAGAAGCATGAGACTTTCTCACGCTGTGATTTCCAAACTCGAAGCTTTACAACAGAGTTTAAAGGAATCGGGTTCACATCACCCTTGAGGAAAGAATGACTGAGGAACCCAAAATGCTGGCAGTAGCACCCACAGAAGTGTCCTTTATGAGATACCCTTGTGGTCCCCATGTCTCTCTTTGCCTTCAGTGTTTAGGTGCCAAGGAAGGCAGTCATTGAGGAAGTTGAGCTCCCCTGCTGCACTGAACACTCCACCAGGGCTCAGTTTTTCATCAGCTGTGCTTCTGCAGATGATGCTGACCACCCCCTGAAGCTTTGTTATCAACTGCTTCCTGGGTCTAGTAACATCCGCATCTTAAGAACAGGTCCTTGTGGGCTGGAGAGATGGCTCAGCCGTTAAAGGCTAGGCTCACAACCAAATATATAAGAACAGGTCCTTGTCATTGCTGCTGGTCTTTAGCTATAGGATCTTGGGTAGCCCAGGCTGGTCTCAAACACTCTACTGCTGCTGAGGATGACTTCGAATTCCTCACCTTCCTATCTCCACCTCCCAAGTTCTAATACTACAGACATGCTACCACCTCAGTCAATTTCAGGTTTTAGATGGTGCTGGGGATTCAACACTGGGCTTCCCATATATTAAATGAGCATTCTACCAAGTAAGCCTCAGCTCCAGGCTCTAGCTAATTAAAGTTTTTAAAGATTTCTTTCTTTTACTCCATTTGTATGAATGTTTTGCCTGCATGCATTTATGTGTGCACATCCCTGTTGTATCCCCTGGGGTTATGGAGCTAACATGTGGGTGCTGGGAATTGAACGCGAGTCTTTTGCCAGAGCAATGAGTGCTCCTAACCATTGGGCTATCTCACCAGCCACACTCTGGTTATGTTTTAATAGCTCAGAAATAATGCAGTTTATGTCTCTTATGCTCCATCATTTCTGGTGGAGTGCTTTGTCTGTTCGCTTCAGCTAGTGATTCACTCCTGCCTTCTAGCATTCAAATATTTCCTCTTATTTTCCCCAGAATTGCTGTTGATGATGTCAAAACATAGCTTACAACAGAAAACAAAAGAACTTACAAGCATAATTGGCCTTGTAGATTTCTTCAGGACATTCACTAACAGGGCATAGAATCCCAGTAGGATCTGCAACTTATGGGCCCAATGTATCTCTCCATATTATGTTTTCTGAGTAAAAATTAGAAAACTTGGTCTTAGGACTTTTCTCATCTCGATAATATTTTCAATTCAACCTAATACTAAGACTTTCATCAATTTAGAAAAGAACAGTTCTACTTTTACCACCTAGCAAAAACCTGAAGTATTCAACTACAGATTATACTGTATGTTTAAATGTTAAAATATTCAGCTGTCTCTAATAATTAATTGACCTGATATTTCTTATTCAATAAGAAAGTACTATGGTGGAAATGAAGTAGTTTATTAAAATGTTAATTCATATAAAGTGCTTGGAAGATGCCCTGCTTCTCCACTAAGGGCTTGTCTTGATCATTCTCCATCTGACTCCTCAGCAGCCTTTCTGATCTCTTCTCTTCTCAGGACTACAGATCACAGAGGAGAACTACATAACCCAAGATGCCTGGCCAACTTCCGCTGGGTGCCAGCCATTGGGAAGAAACATTATGAGACTAGCCCTGGGAAAAAAAGAGAAGATAATTAAGCCCCGCTGGGTCCTAATTTGCTCACTACCATGGACACAACCCAGTCCCTCTTTGCTGAACTCCACCAGGCTGCTCTTCATTCCCAGATGCAGGACTGCTTCCTCTTTTTGTTCCTTCCGCCCTGGGTAAGTTAATGCTTCCCCTGCATTGGCTGGTCCCTGGTACTTCCATTTCCTGTTTTCACTTGTAACTGTGCGGAGAGATCCCTGTGAGTAGTCCCCTCCTTGCTGTCTAACCACTTACCTCAGTGCTTCACAGGCCATCCTGCACTTGGTCACCACCGTGGAATCTTGGGGAAACCACCAATGTTTGGGCCCTATCACCCACTTCAAATCCCCAGTGCCAGAGCAGTGTGCCATGCCTACTGAGAGCCCTAGTGAAACCATCCGAGTGGTTTCAATTTCCTGCCAAGACCTGACTGTTGAGAGCTGAGTGAACGATATGTGTTTATTGTTGAAACTACCACCTTGACGCATATAGTGCTACCCTCATTTCCTCTCATTTGTAGATGAGTCACTTGAACTTCTTGTCATACACAGCTTTTCATTCAGTCCCGGGGATTGAGAGTGCGTGTCCAGCGGCCTTACAGCTGATGCTCATGTTCCTGGCCCAGTGACCTCACGGTGGCATAGACTACTTTCACATCCTCTTCCAAAAATTCCACCCATCCACATCATTTTCACCTCATGAATGGTGATTCTCACCTCACTAAGTACCCCAAAGCCATTCGACCAAACACACCATCACCTCCACCCGCTTTGCAGCATCTGCATCGTCCATCAGCGATGTGACCATGGGTGGCCTATTGGTGCTCAAATTCCCAACACTCTATCCTGCACATCAGATCCCATTTGCTCTTGCTTCTCTCAAAGTCAACACCATCCTCTGCATCTGTTTTGCCCTACTGGACCGTTTCCATCAGTACAACATAGGAACATAGGTTGATTTCTTTTCCTCCACCAACTTCTGCTCTTTTATTTCTGTCGGCAAAAGAAGTTACTGAAGTTTTCTGATATGTTTCTGTATAATTGTACTTTTTTGTTTACTCCACCTTAACTAGAGCTCCTTGATGTCATTTATAAGATTCACATGCTTAGCCGAGTGATTCACTCTGTTCTCCACCTGACTGCCTGTCAGTATTTAGCACATTTGACAGCTTTTCTGGCTTGATCTTAGAACACAGTATCATTCTGGCTTGTTGGCCATTTACCAACAACTCATCTTGGTCCTCTTTACTGGGCCCTTTTATTTTCACAGTCCTGTTAACTTCGGTATGTTCCTGAGCTCAATCTTTGACTCCTCCCTACCCCAGACAGGGTTTCTCTGTGTAATCCTGGCTCTCCCAGAACTCGATCTGTAGACCAGGCTGGCCTTGAATTCAGAGATCCACCTGCTTCTGCCTCCTGGCTCTCCCAGAACTCGATCTGTAGACCAGGCTGGCCTTGAATTCAGAGATCCACCTGCTTCTGCCTCCTG
>CAJQZJ010032150.1:1675375-1713721 GCA_907164525.1 Lophiomys imhausi | reverse complement strand
GACCAGGCTGGCCTTGAATTCAGAGATCCACCTGCTTCTGCCTCCTGAGTGCTAGGATTAAAGGTGTGCACCACCACCACCCAGCTTCAATTTTGATTCTTATCTGTAATTACTCCTGGTGGTATCTTCCAGAAACATAGCTTTGAATACCATACAGTTACCAAGTTGATATGTCTCTCTTATATCTTTTGCCTGAAATCTGGACTTAAAAATCCAATAGCCTGTGCAGAAACTACATAAGTTATCTATTAGCCATTGATGTTTTTCATGAAGTTGTTTCACTCAGTTTTCCCCATCTTATTTGTTTGAACCCACATTCTTTCCAGACCAAAACCTCTCAACACACCCTTGAAGTGCCCTTCTTCTCATACCTCACAGCCAGTCTAATCATACGGACTCTTCAAAACCAGTGCGAAATCCTGTGCCTCTTCCACAACCCCACTTCCCTAAGCCACTTGCTTAGATCACCAGTCTCTGCAACTGTTCCTTGATTCTACACCAATTACCCAGTATCTACAATTTAAAATGTGACTCAGATCATGTGACTCCATCATGCAATATCCTGGGAAAGCCTATTTTATTCCACCTAAAGTACCTACATAACCCCCCTTCTTTATTGCCCTGTTCAAACTCTCCGAGGTCACATCCCACTTCTTTCCTGCAGCCACTCCTCTCTGGATACGTTGGTTTCCATGTTGCTCCTTAAGACTCATAGGTGGACTCTTGCCTCTGCCATTTCAGTCTCCTTTGAATGTATTTCCAGGACCAGCCCTCTCACCACCTAGGCCTGGGCTCAGTTCTCTGGAATCCTCACTCTAGTCATCCTCCTGCAATTGTCATCTGTCACTAATCCTCTGGCTTTCCTGGTTCCCATTTCTTGTCTGCATTATTCAATCTTCTACATTATAAATGTTACTTGTCACCCAGAATGTAAATTTCCAGGTCAGGAATTACAATATTTTCTTTCCTAATATTTCTTTAAATTGAGAAATAATAGTTTTAGTATCCTATAACACTCAAAAAGTTTTGTTGCTGGTGGGTTCAAGTTCAGTGGTATTTGCAAGCACGTGACCAGAATGATTACATCGCCCTTTTTGTTTTCCACCCCACTACTTCACTTGACCAGCCTTAAGAAATGTGTTATTGAAACGTGAATGATAAAGAATTTTTGTTGCAATTTTAGAACAGCAGAAGATAGAATACTTTTTTTTTTTTGTTAGCCAGGAACCAAGAGTCAAAGTGTTCTGCATGTGGCAATGAGACACAGATATGAAAAAAAAAATGAAATAAACATTCAACCTCCTTCTAGATTTAGTTGTATATGATCTAAGAAATGAGTTCTGGAGAGAAGTTTACTGATTGAGAAAGTGTCTCTTCCTTAAGCCTTGGTCTATTCCACAACATCTCAGGTGGGCATCTTTTCCTATGAAAAAATGTCTCACAGCATGAAATTTGGGCTGACAGGATAACATAGGGGAATCGAGAGGGTTAGGGTAATGTTCAATATCTCGTAGTACAGAGCCCTCAGGGTGATATTCTCTGGAAGAATCCATAATTGGAGCTGAGCTAAATAGCTTTGTCTCTCTCCAATCTGAGCCCAGTTACTTTATCAAGGAAACAGATGTTTATTGCTTTCAGGCAGAAAATATTAAGTCGGAAAGGTTTACAAGCCTGTTTTCTACCCAGAAAGCATTTTTCTCAGCTTCCTCATCCTTGGAGAAAATTACCAAATCAAGCCTTGAAAGGTGGATGATTAGTGGACCGCATGCTCGGCATCTCATTTCTTCTTCCCGGCTGGGGATGCAGAGATGCTATTGACCTCCCACTTAGGGAAACTCACATTTTTGACAGCAGAGTTGTCTTGGGGGCATTTTCTTGAAGCAGAAAATGTGACTATGTGCTAATGTAGAAAACCAATAGAGCCTGGTATGAGGCACTCAATGTGGCATAGATCATGGCTTGCAAATGTGATTCAATGGCTGGCACTGATTATAAGGGAAAAATAGATCCTACATTGTCACCCCAGAAGCAATTTGGAACATGCTGAAGGAGTCACTTGGTAACCACTTTATACCTTGTGGTATCAAAGTTTTTCAACCATACATCAGAGGATAACTATCCTACAACCCACACACCCAAATAGATAGGAACCTAGCATATCTATCCTAGGAAAAATTCTACTCACCAGTGAGTCATGGAATCTGCTGCAGGTTAGTGGAACACCACACCCTAGATGGTGTGCCTTATCAAGGACCAGTTTTTATAGCTCCCAGGAAAACTCAGGAAAGACCAATGACAGATATAGTTAATGATGGAAGTCTCTGGAACATGGGGATATCTTGGTTTTAAACATATATGAGATGAAAATGTGAGAAGGAGGATCTGATAAGGTCTTATATACTTTGTAATGTGGAGGAGAGTCAGTACCAGTAGACATTGGAGAATCTTTACCCACACTTAGGCTCATGGATCATGTGAGGTGGGAATTAAGAAACTGCTACAGAACCAATCTTACATGCTGCTAAACAATACTGTAGTATTCATATGAATATATCACTATATAATAATGGCTCTGAGACTCCTTCAAGCTGGTGCAGGGTTGCTTTGGGAGTTCCAGATAGTAAAATATGTGACCTGGTCCCATCACTTACATTTTGTCAGTGGACTCTTGAAACTCACCTGGTATTCCCTTCACTCTTATTTTGTAAGGGTGGATCACACTGCCTCATAAATTGAGTGACTCTTTGAAGATGGTGGGAAAGCATGGGATTTGGAGATGGGATGTTGGTCCAGTCTTTGCATTCACATCAGAGGGAAGACAGAATCTTTCCCAAGCTATCACTTGGTTCCTGGATGAAGCCTCCATAGCAAATGGTGAACCAAGAGGAAACCATTATGGTTTGAATGAAGAACATTCCCCCATAGGCTTGTGTATTTGAACACTTGCTCCCCAGTTTATGGCATTGTTTGGCGAGGTTATGGAACCTATAGGAGATAGAGCTTTGCTGGAAGAAGTGTGCCACTGGAGGTGGGCTTTGAGATTTTATAGCCTCACCTCACTTCCTGTCTGTTCCCTCCTCTCCTCTCCCAGTAGAAGAAGTCAGCTGGCTTCCTGTTCCTGGCACCATGTTTTCCCTGAGGGTTGCTATGCCCACTCCATCATGATGAAGTCTATCACCCTAGAACAGTGAGCTGAAATAAAGCCTTTTCTCTGTTAAGCTGCTTTTGATATTTTATCATAACAACAGAAAGTAACCAATTCAAGCATACAGTTTTATAAAATAGAAGAGCCTTCACAGGAAAACAGGGCTCTCTCGAATGTATAAAAGCCTGTGTATTTTCACGGTGAGTCTGTTAGACATACAGAGTCTTGGATAAGAACAACTGGACAAAAGGATTATGGTATAGAGATAAACTGAGGGAATTTTGCCAGGCAGGATCTGCTCAGAATCTCTTCTGTTCACGTGTTCAGATGTAAGTATGTTCCTTTCCTCTCAGGATAGAGTGAGTATCTCTGGGTGGAAAGTTTACTTTTCTACTTAGAGGTGGGTGAGCAGGTTAGCAGTAACCTTTGTTTGTTTGTTTCTACTATTGAATTCCAAGCAGCCATACCTTCTTACATATCTGTGTGTGTGCATGTGTGTATACACATGTGCATGTTTTCAAGTGTGTGCAGGTGCACATACATCTGCATATATGTGCCAAAGTCAGATGTCATGACTGTCATTCCTATGTCTCTCCACCTTGTATTTTGAACTAGAGTCTCTCATTGGCCTGATGTTCACCAGTTGGGCTAGGGTAGCTAGCCAGTAATCCTGGGAACATCCTCTTGACTCTACCTCTCCAGCACTAAGACGACAAACACATGTGAGCACGTTTGCTTGTGTGCAGTTTTAGTGCATGTGTGTGCAGGCCAGATGAGGACACTGAAGTGTCCTGCTCTGTCATGCTCTGCTTATTCCCTCAAGGCAAAGGCTTTCACAAAATCTGGAGCTAGGTTCGTGGCCATCAAGTTGAGCAATGCTCCTGTCTCAACCCTTCCCATCCATAGCCCTGGGGTTGCAGTGCATGGTGACCACAACTGGCTTTTTATATGGATTCTGGAGATTCAATCCTATGTTCTCTTGCTTATGGAGCAAAAATTTTTATACACTGAGCCTTCTCCCTAGCCCTATCCCTGAATTGTTATATAGGTTCTATGGATTCAATTCAGGTCCTCATGTTTGCATGGCAAGGATTTTATCCTCTGAGATACCATTCCAGCCTCCAAAGCAAGATGTCTGGAACCTCATTGTTCACTGGAAGTAAAGGGCTATTCATGTAAATATACCAGAAATTGTTTTTTTTTTCCTTTAATTTCAATTGAAAAGTGTGAAGATAATCAAGATACTTTCAATACAGGGTGACGATAAAGCCTGAGCATTGAAGGTGATTGAATTAAATGTTCCATGAATATTGGCTTTTCAAGCGACATGTAACTCCATGTCACTCACACTGTAAGTCAATTATCTGCAGTTGTTTACCTGATTATCCTGGTCTTTGCTGAAGCCTCAAAGTCATGTTATCTTAAGAAATTGAGTTACCTGATGGGGAAGGAGAATATGAGAAAATGGGATTTGGCCCCTCTGACTGACAGAATTGCTACTGCTACCTTTCTGTTGTTTTTGTTTACATAGATATTTTACATTCACTCCCTGCTTTCTCCCCAGAATTAGCTCGTGAAATCCATGGGCTTTATTTCTGGCACAGCAGTTTCTTTCCTTGCATCTTATATGCAGGTTGAGCCACAAAACTGGACCAGTATGATGGAAAGTTCGTTTTATCCACATATGCTCCAGATGCATACATGAAGGCTGCAGGTCCGTCTACAGAATGACCTTCTTGTTTTCCTTTAGAGACATCCATTTCTATATACTTTTTCCAGTGCTGGGTAGAAACTGTCATAAACTTGTAGAACACCCAAGGCCCATGGGCTTCTTCACCCCCATCTTCTTTCCCTTTTCTTTTGTTCAGTTCTCAGATCATGTTCTGAGTAATGAGAATATACTTATTTACCTACAGGAGTGATTGTATTGGCAGAAAAGAAGACAGGATATTTGTGTAATCCAAAACCATGTCCTGGAACTCACTCTGTAGACAAGGCTGGCCTAGAACTCACTGAGATATCTCCACCTGCCTATGCCTCCCAATTGCTTGGGATTAAATGAGTTCCTACCACACAAACTCTTTACCAAAAGGTTGTGGCCAGGAGCATTGTGTCCGTATATAAGGTAATAGGGAACAATAAAAATAAGTAAGGAAAAAAATCAAATTACTTTTCCTACAAAATTACCACAGGAACAGCCAACAATAGTATATAGGTGAAAGGTAAAAAATTAGCTAGAAGGTCCAGAGAGGTTAATGAGCCAAAAACAGATGTGTTGTGGACAAGGTACTTCTCTTTTGAGCAGTATCTATTCAAGGTCCTAGATCTCTGTAATACTCATTACTAATTTATTCCTGATTATTTTAAGAAATCTAGTATATTCTCAAAGTAATTGAAATTTCCTTCAAAAATGGAATTAGAAGACCATATTGATGATTGTAACTCACTTATTATGATTCATAAAGAATATAGCAGCTGCTGCAAGACCTAGTCTTGCACAGTCCTGTAGTCAGCCAGAACTTGCCCGCAATAACTCACATGGTGTTTTGTCATCATCTTCAACACAGGGAAAAGGATGTGATTTAAAATTTCAATATTTACTAGAGGAGAACAAGTTGGTCAGAGAATATTTACAGTATATGGCATAATCCTAAGAGTTTCTAATTCTGAAGAATTGTTTCTTAGAAAACTATGAGTATTTTGCCTAATCCACACCAATGGCTGCATAGAGCTGGCACTAGCAATTCTTTTATTATTCTTATCTTTCAATTATTTCGTTGATAATTTTGTACAGTATATTTTGATCATACATACTTCCTCCCCCTGCTCTTCCCATATCCATACCCGCTTCCCTACCCATCCCAAATCTGTATATGCAATGTGCTGAGAGCCTATAGTGTGGCTGGTATGACACAGTTTCATGGCTGAGCACTTTGTATTGGATAACCAATTAGAGGACTCATTCGTGGGAGAGACTAATTCTCCTTCTTCAGTCTTTGTGTCTATAGTTCATATTTTAGGTGTATGATCCTGTGATATTTCCCTCTTCCATATTAATTTGTTTATTGGTATTATCCTCATTCAGGTCTTCTTTATGCAGCCATATTGTTGCATTATCCTGAGTGTAGCTTTCCTGTTATTTCTGCCAGATAGGATCTCATAGCAGACTATCCTGGTCCTCTGGCTTTTACACCCTTTCCACCACATCTTCTGTGATGTGCCCTGAGCCTTAGGAACAAGATTTGTATTGCAGATGTCTATGTTGGGGCTAGGTATTGCCCAATCAATTGATCTTTGCATTATAACCAGTTTTGCTTTTCTGTAATGGTAACTATTTGCTACAAAGAAAAGTTTATTTGATATGGGGTGATAGCTACATTAATCTGTTGATATGAAGATGTTTTAGAATGCACACAGAAATTACTCTCGTCTAATAAAGTAGTAATAGTAGGTTCTCACTTGAGATCCATGACCTCTCCAGTACTAGGTAATTGGCTAGGTTTCTAACACTGGGCACGATTTCCCCCCTTTTGAATGGGGTCTTAAGTCCAGTTAGACGGCTATGTATTACTCCCAATATATGAGAGCTAGTAGAGCCCCTTTACAGATATCTTGCCATTTGAGTTGTTGGCTAGGTAAGTACTGGTGCTTCCCAATACAATACAGACTGTTTCTGTTGCCCTGGATTGCCTCTCAGAGGCTGACGTTAAGTCCCAACTGCTGAAGACACTTGGGACACAGGACTCAGAGGACTCCATCTAGATCTGAAAGCCCTTCCCAGCAGTCCAGCTTTCAGGACAAGAAGGTGCCAAGGGAGAGAAGCAATCAGTATTTCTATCCAGCCATGACACCTATGAAAAAGAGAATCTTAGAACTAAAAGAAATCTGATTGACAGTAGTGTGCCCGAACTTTTTTTTTTCCTTTATTTTTTATTTCTTCAAGTTACATCTCAATCACAGTCCCCTCCCTATTCCCCCCTCCAATCACACCCTCCCACCCTCAACCCCCCATCCTCTTCCCTTTTTTTAAGTTTAAGGTATATCTTATTTCCCCCTACAGTTTCCCCTTTCAGTCCAACAAATGGCTCTTTCTCTTATAATAATAAATACAAAACAACAGAGGTAATTAGGCCACAGTTATGAGGGTGGTATGACTTAGCGTACATTTCCAATGTCCAGTCCATATGTATTTGGCACCCGACTTTAACATTCTACTGTCTAACCACCTCCATGTGCCCAAACTTTTAAAAGCACATTCTGCAACTTGTCTCTACCTTTACCTCTCTCTCTAGAATGATGATGACTCTTCTAAAGGAAGAAGGCTGAAGAAGGGATGGACAAACAGCATTCTGTCTCCCACTCTCTCATGTTGAAGCCTTTTGCTTTTTATTCCTATTACTATATGTTTTTCCTAATTTTCTTCTCAGTCTGAGGAAAAGCCTAGAAAACAGCGTACAACGATCATGAATAATACAGTACTTTTTGTGTTTTCCAAATCCATAAAAAAATAATCATTTCACGAACATTAATATACCAATGTTGGTTAAAGGGATACAATCAAAATATACCAATGATTGTGGAAATTTAAAAAAACACTATCTAAAATTTTTTCTTACAGAATTACAAAAGAAAGTTTCAAAGTTTTAGAGGATATATAGGCAAATATATTAGTGTGTATATACATAAACATAAAAATGGAGGTCTGATCTTAAATTTTAACCCATTATAATTGTACGCAAACCTAACTGAAGAACATAGATACTACTTATCAAAGCAAGCAGCATCGTCAAATTTGAAAACACTTAAAAACTTACATAGGATAACCAAGTTTGGAAAATTATGTCTTTTATTCACTCAAATGTATCTTGTTCAATAAAAATAAAATAAAAATTTCTCAAACAATACATTCTGATCATGGTTTCCTCTCCCCCAACTCCTTCTAGATCCTCTTCCCCTCCCCACCCATGCAACTTTACCCCCCCCAGAAAATAAACATACAAACAAAAAGAAAAATAAATCAGAATAAAAATGAGTTAAAAAAAGGAAACACAGAAACAAACACACACACCATAAAAACACAGAATTGGAAACTATAATATACAAGCAAAAGACCAGTAAGACCAAAAAAATACCCAAAGCAATATGAGACAAAACAACAAAAACATACTGAATTTGTTTTATGTTGGCCCTCAAGTGCTGATCGTGGACCTTCCCTTAAGTGTGGTTAATATACCCAGTGAGACTGCATTAGAGAAGACTAATTTTTCCTTTGAAAGTGGATGTTAGTTGCAGATAGCTTACTGGTTAGGGATGGGAGATCGTGTCTGCTTCCTCCTCAGCTCTGGGCCAGCATAGGTTTGAACTGGCCCTGTGCATGCTGCAGTACTATTCGTAAGTTCATACCTGAACCCAGCCCGTTGTGTCTGGCAGGCTCTGCTTCTCACGTGTCCTCCATTCTCTCCCCCTCTGGTTCTTGCTATTTTTTTCCATCTCCTTCTCTACAAAGTTCCCTGGGCCTTGGTGGGAGAGATTTGATAAAGACATTCCATTTAGGACTGAGTGTTCAAATCTTGTAAATTCGTCTTCATCAAATCTATTATCAGAGTAGGTTTTCATGAACCGTGAGGCTGTTTGATGACCGGGATGATATAAGCTGGGATATAAGCTGGGAGGTTATGGAACACAGTTGCACTCATGTGGTAAAGAATTAGCAACTAGTTGTCAATGGATTCTTCAGATAAACTGATACAGAAGTCTAAAAAGATAACAGACCTTGTGGTCAAGGATCAGTAATTTGCTGATTCTTTGCTTTGGGAAGGTTTTACTTTTGGGTTCATCACTGTTGGCTGGGAAGAGGCTTTGGGGTCTAATGTGCTGCTTCATGACCTTAGCAGGAGTTTGCCTTCACACTGTTGCTCTCACAGTAAACAATGAAATATCTGCCAAACTGCCTGAGGAATCCAATATAGATACAATTTTTTAGCTTCATAAAACTATGGGCAAGTGTTTTTGCAATCTCCTGAAGATTGCAACTTAACCTTGAGTTAATATCAAGGTGAAGTTACAGGGCTATTCAGTACATTTTAGAGGGAAGCATGCGCTGAGACTCTAAGATGAAAGCAGAATATAGTAGATTTCAAACATTAATTTCTCATAAATTTATTTCTTTAAGGGGTATAACATATACCTTATGTTCAATAATATGTGCTTTGTGAAATCCTAAGAATATTATGTAAAGAACATGTGAAAAATTGAAAACAGTAGAAGCAAGTCTAGTACCACTGTTTTTAAACATTGTTTCTAAAGTGCTAATATAAAACAATGAAGCTTATAGTTTAGTGGATACATATTAAAGGAAAATAAGAGGAAATGTTTTCTTTTGGAAATTGTGACTTCCTCCCACAAAATGTTAAAAAGTTAACTACAACGCCAGTGAAGTCGGTAAAGGAATGTAAGGGAACATTATAGCAGTAAGGCACTCTGCCACACGGGGCTGTGAAGCAAATCTGAGAACTGAAACTTTTTGATTCTCAGACATGTTAATTTTGAAAAGATTACAGAAATATAAATACCTTTCACTTGGTAAGTACTCTTGTTTTTTGTTTTTTTTTTAAATAATTATTTTTTATTTCTTCAAGTTACATCTCAATCACAATCCCCTCCCTATTCCCCCCTCCAGTCCACTCTCTTCCCCCACAACCCCCCATCCTCTACCCTTTTTTTTTTTTAGTTTAAGGTATTTCTTTCTTTTTCCCCCCCAACAGCTCTCCCTTTCAGTCCAACAAATGGTTCTTTCTCTTATAACTATAAATACAATGCAAAACAACAGAAATAAATAGGCCACAATTATGAGAGTTATATGGCTTAGCATACATTCCCAATGTCCAGTCCATATGTATTTGGCACCTGACTTTAACATTCTACTATCTAACCATCTCCATGAGTTTAAAGTTCTATATCTAACTCAGCTTTCATACTAACTTGCCTCACAATTTTAAAAACATCTTCTTAGATCCAAAACACCCTCTTGATTCCTAAACAACTCAAAATTTAACTATGAGACTCTAGCTGTCTATTCTTCAACCACCTCAGAGACCTGAGAGGGATAAATATATCTGATTATATAGGAAGTGCAGGGCCTGCATCTTCCAAGACTAAGAAATGACATACCAGTGGCTGCCTGGACAGTTCCCATTTTCTCTCCATACATTACAGCATCAATCTTCAGCCGTTCGGCCCCGTTTCTCTGACAGACATTGAGGACTCTTGTTAAAATGATTTTATGAATGATTTCTCTAGTTTCCAAATGCCCATCTTGGGGACTCCCCTTATGTTATGGATTTATGTTCGCCAAGTTTAACACTCTCCACTTTAGGAGTCATCTCTCCTTTCCAGCTAAAATAAGTCCTTCTTTGATGACTTTGGTTTTATCACTAGCACCAGCAGTGTTTTACCTATCAGATTTTTATAAATCCACTGCTGCATATCAGGGTGGGTTTAGAGCACAGTTACAACATATTGAGGAGCATAAAACACACACACATATACATATATATTGCATGTATATGTATTAGAGAGGGTACAGAACACATCTACTACATACTAGAGAGGGTGTAGAACACAGCTACTGCGTATTCAGGAGGGTGGATAATGTATCTAAGGTGAGAAGCCAGCTTGTTCTTTTTCTGTATTCCGGGCACATAGGTGGGTGCAGTTTAAGTCTGTTCCATCACGGAATTGCTTATTAATCCATGGTGTGAACCTTTGAGGTTGTAATCAGACACAGTAAGTGCTAAGCCCAGGTCTGTGATACTGAATCCTTAAAGCCCTAGAGTCCTATCAACAATGATGCAGTGATCTTTAGTACCACCACGAAGATTTCATCATTAAAAACAAAACAAAATGCAATCCTAAAATATTTCACTCCAGCTCACTTAAGGTTAATTTATCACAATTACGAACTTCACAGAGCATGTACCTGTTTTTACCCTATCAAAATGCATCCAATATCTGAAAATGAGAGCCCTCCATTCTCTAATAATGCAAGATAAGTGCATTCTGTGATGAATAATGGATGGAAATCTTCAAAATAGTATGTGATGTGGATTATAGATCATCTAATATTCAATAATTTATCTGCTTACTCTCTTACGTCATACAGGTTATGAGTCCCATTTAACACAAGAGGAAGCACAGACATCAAGAGGTTAACGGGCCTTTTCAGGGCCACATGGGACATTGTTTGTAGACATGGAGCTAAAGGTCAAGGATAGCATCAAAGCATTTTTTCTGCCCCCTGTTCTATGATTAGAAATGTTTATTTTAGCTAGTGGACTGTGCAATACTGAAGTGAATTACAGCAGAATCTGTGTGCAGATACACACATCCAAATAAGAATGCAGAGAACTAGTTAAGGCCAGTCCTTGTCATTTGAAGCTGTGACGGTTTCCAAGCTCCAGTGTGTTTAGTCCCAACCTCCTGACAAACTTTTTTTTTTTTTTTTGGTTTTTCGAGACAGGGTTTCTCTGTATAACATCCCTGGCTGTCCTGGACTCGCTTTGTAGACCAGGCTGGCCTCGAACTCACAGAGATCCGCCTGCCTCTGCCTCCCAAGTGCTGGGATTAAAGGCATGCGCCACCACCACCCGGCCTTTTTTTTTTTTTTTTTAAGTTACCACAGGTGATCCTAAAGTTACAAACTGTATTTGAAGAGACATTACAGGGCAGCTGGGAGATTTGGAGTATCAAGCAGATCTAAGTTGAGTGAAAATGTCCTGGTGTGATATAGCACAATATACAGTGAATATGTGCAATGAAAATTAAAAATAGCAAAGACATAGAAGATGAGGTGAAAAAAATAGTAAAGAAAATGAAATATCCTGTCTTGGTTGGACATGGTGATGGACCTTCCAGTCCCAAAGGTCAGATTGAGGCCACCTTGGGCTGTACAGTGAGTGCCTACCACAAACACACATTCTGCCAAAGGAAATGCTCCATCTTTAGCTGGATTCCTTTGGAAGCACACCATGAATATGTGTGGCTGCTGTGCCTAAAGCTGTCTAGCTCAAATGGTAAAAAAAAAAAAAATCATACCCCTTCCACAGTCATTGTTGAAGGTGTTCAAAGGGACTCTATGTTCTGTCCTCTCAGCCTGTCCCTGTGTGGCTTTGCCAGATCTAGTAGCCAAAAGTAGTTCTCAGTTAGTGTGGCTTCCAAATTAGAAGGTTTGTCTTATGTTTGAACCTATGTATGGGTGAATGAAACATTCAAAGACACATAAATCTAGAGGTTCAGGGGGATCACAGACTACAGTTCATCCTGTATGTGTTTCATGTACACTCCTGTCCCATATTGGGTTGAATGTATCCCATTAGGGATTCTTCCAAGGCATATCCAGACAAAAGTAATTTTAAAATGATATCAGAGGTATGAGTGTTAATACCTACTTTTCTTTGCCTTTGTAATATTTCTTCATGACAATCAAATACTACTTTATAATTTATCTTCTTTATATCCTTGCTGGTTCAAGAATGTGTTCCTCGATTTGCATGTATTTGTTAACTTCCCACTTTTCCTTTTTCTACTGATGTCTAGTTTTATTTTATTATTGCCAGAAAAGAAATATTGGTATGATTTCACTTTTCTTAAATTTGTTTAAGTCATATTTTGTGGGATTTGGCGAGATGGTTTATCGATTAAGAACACTGGCTCTTTTTCCAAAGGACCAGATTTGATTCCGAGCATCCTCATTGTGACTCACAAGTATCTATAACTACAGTTCCAGAGAATCAGATGCCTTCTTGTGATCTCTGTGGGCATCAGGCATGTATGAGGTACACAGGCTCACATACAGGCAAAGTACTCATGTATAAAACAAACAATCAGACAAACAAAAAGCAAACTTGCTTTGTAGTCCAAAACCTGATGATTCTTGGAGATTATCCCATGTGTGCTTGTGGAGAATGTTTGTTGTACTCTTGATGGATGGGGGCTCTGGGTACGTCTTTTGGAATAATTCAACCATATGGTAATGTTCATGTTTCTCTGGTGGCTTATATGATGTAAACAGGTTACTGACCATGCTGTTTTCATCATCATTTTTGTAGATTATCTTTATTCTTTCAGTCTATGTGAACTTTCAATGTACATTGGGACTTCTGTAGACAACATATAATTGGCTGTTGTTTGCTTTGTTTTATTTTCCATTTACTTGGCCACCCTGTGTCTTTGGGAAGTTTAATCATTTACACACTTAAAATAATTACTGATAGGGAATGATTTATAACTATGCCTTTGTTAATTTTTTAAATGAGTCACACCTTCTAGTGACCTTTTTAATTTCTTTTCCTTGGTGTTTTAAGATGATCATTGTTTAGATCTTTTTACATCATGGTTAGGTTTATTTTAAGCTATTTTCTTTATTTGAAGTTATTGTGAATAAGATTGTTTCACTCCTGCCATTATTGGGACTCTCTTGGTTTTGTATGTTTTTTTTTTGTGTGTATGTTCATTAGTTCTGGTGGAGTCTTTGGGTCTCAGTGTGCAGGACCACATCTTCTGAACATAGGGATAATTTTACTTCTTACATTCCAATTTGAATCTGTTTTATTTATTTTGTTGGTCTAACTGAAGCTACAAGTGCTATGTCAAATAAAGGAAAAGAAAGAAGTAATCCTTATCTCATTGTTCATTTTGGTTAGAAATGCTTTCAGTTCTTCCCCACATAGCTTAGTGTTTGCTCTAGTTTTGTCATATATAATCTTTATCATATTGAGGTATACTCCTTATGTTTCTAGTTTCTTTGGGACTTTTATCATGGGAGGATGTTAAAATTTGTCAAATGTCCTTTGTGCATCTACTGAGTAACTGTGTGGTTTCTGTTCTTGAGTCTATTGATGAGCTGTATTATGTAAATGAGTTTACATTTGTTGAAGCATCCCTGTATCCCTAAAGTGAAACATACTTGGCCATGATGGATTATACTTTTGAAGAAGTATTTTATTGGGAATTCTTTGCATACATGCTACCAGAGAGATTGGCCTATCGCTTCTTTTTGTGCACATATCTGTTTTTTCAAGTAATACTGGCTGCATAAAAATCATACTGGTAGCACTCCTTCCCTTTATGTGGTGATATAAGGAGTATTAGCGTGAGTTCTATAAAGGGCTGGCAGAATCCATATGGTCCTGTCTTTATTTTAGTGGAGAGACTTTTTTTTTTTTAACAACTTCAACACCACTGCCAACCAGTTAAATATGTCTGTTTAACTTATGTAAATGCTCTTGGTTTAACTTTGGTAAATCATATGTGCCTGCATTTTCTAATTTACTGGAATATAGATTTTCAAAGTATTTTCTAATAATACTGTACATTTCTTTGATGTTTGCTGCAATGTTTCCTTTTTCATCCCTACTTTTATTAATTTGTATCCTCTCTCTCTCTCAATCTCTCAGCTAATGTGGTTAAAGGTGTGTTAATCTTATTTATATTTGCAAAGAACAAGCTTTGTTTCATTCATTCTTTCTATTGTTCTTTTATTCCCATTTCATTAATTACTTCTTTGTTTTTTTTTTTTTTCCTGTTGACTGATTTTGGATTTGTCTCTCTCTCTTGGTTTTGAAAAATAAAACAAAAGAGGTGTATTAGAAAGTAATTTACTTCAAATTCCTCTTCATTTTTTAAACATAAATGATTCTTAGAACCACTTCACTGTATCTTACAGATTCTCATATGTTGTGTTTTCATTAGCAGCTATTTATCAGAAACTTTGTATTTTCTTCTTGATTTGTCCAGTCACCCACTTCTCATCCATTTGTACATCATTTAGTCTGTGTGAGTTTGTGTTCTATAGTTCTAGCTGGGGATTTGTAGTCTTGTTCTGTTGATATCAGAGAGAATAGAAGAGATGATTCCACTTCTCTTGGATTTGCTAAGTCTTAATTTGTGTTCTAAAATGTGACCCATTGGGAGAAAGTTCCCATGAGAATGTATATTCTCTAGTACTTACATGGAATGAATATAGAATGTTATGTAAAGCCTATATTATTTATAAAGTCTTCTAACACTGATATTTGTTTGTTGATATTTTTAATTGGTCCTGGATGATGATTTTTTTTCTTGTTGTTGTCTATTTTGTGTTGTCCACTTTTAAGTGAGAGTAAGAGTAGAGCATTGGGGTTACTCACTGTTACTATCTTGAAGTCATCTGGTCCCTTTACATTCAGTGGCATTTATCTTATGAAATGAAATGTGACAATCCATATTTAGGATTGTCATGTGCTTATGGTGGATGGTCCCTCAATCAATGTGAGTGGCCCTCTTGATCTCTTCTAATTTGGGGTTGGAGTCTGTTTTGTTATATCCTAGTGTATCTGTAGCATCTTGCTTTCTTTTTTTTTCCCTTTATTTTTTATTTCTTCAAGTTACATCTCAATCACAGTCCCCTCCCTATTCCCCCCTCCAGTCACACCCTCCCACCCTCAACCCCCATCCTCTTCCCTTTTTTTTCTTTTAAGTTTAAGGTATATCTTATTTCCCCCTACAGTTTTCCCTTTCAGTCCAACAACGGGCTCTTTCTCTTATAATAATAAATACAATACAAAACAACAGAGGTAATTAGGCCACAGTTATGAGGGTTATATGGCTTAGTGTACATTCCCAATGACCAGTCCATATGTATTTGGTACCTGACTTTAACATTCTACTATCTAACCATCTCCATGAGTTTAAAGTTCTATATCTGACTCAGCTTTCATACTAACTTGCAACACAATTTTAAAAGCATCTTCTTAGATCTATAACACTCTCTTGACTCCTAAACAACTCAAAATTTAATTATGGGACTCTAGATATCTGTTCTTCAATGACCTCAGAGACCTGAGAGGGATAAATATATCTGATTTTATAGGAAGTACAGGGCCTGCAGCTTCCCAAACTAAGAAATGACATACCAGTGGCTGCCTGGACAGTTCCCATTTTCTCTCCATATATTACCGCATTGATCTTCAGTCATTTGGCCCCGTTTCTCTGACAGACATTGAATGTAGAGCAGGGGTTATGAAGGACTTACCTACCCTGTCTTGGCAGAGCTAGGCTGTCGATTTACCTGCTTCCAGGTTTGGTCCTTTTTGGACAGCATTCTGTCTACAGTTGGAGCAAGGGGCTTTTCCTACCAAGAGACAGGCTTGCGACTAATTCAATCATCTCCCACTGGAGATTCTTCGATGCTCATCTTCTACTTGGAGGAGAATAGGGGGTGCTGTCAGGAGTTGATATGTCTTGATATAAAAAAATCTAAAGTTACGAAAACATCTTTGAATGCCATATTCTGCAGATCTCTTGAGGTTTTTGAAGAGGCCCTATCTATCTCTTATATTAGGGTAAGCAGATGTTGCTTGTCTCTTAGCAGCTTTATTTCTGATTAGCTTAGAAAATAACTATAATAGCCTGTCATAGTACCTAACAGAATGACCAGCTTGCATAACCATTAGTTTGCATTTCTTAATTATCCTAAACAGTTTATGACAATTAGTAGTAAAAGGCTGAAACATCACATTTCATTTTTTTTCTTTACCTCCTAACCCTTCAATCCCATTTCTCTGGGGTGTGGTGTCCTTATATAACAGTCCCTCATCTCAGTTGAGAGGTCGTATGAGGGCCAAGAGCCTCTTTATTCATTGGGGGTCTACGAAGCAGTACCATCAGTGAAAAGTATCTCATTGCCCGGGAGAGAGAACTAAAAAACAAACAAACCAATAAGCAGACAAATAGATAAAAAAGACTAAAAAATAGAAATAATATATAAAAAATAAAAAGTCTATGTCCAAGTTCCCTTTGCTGTGTTAGTTGTAGTATTGATACCTTCTACTGTATAGCTAAAATCCTACTATAAGTGAATAGATGCCATATGCGTCCTTCTGAGTCTGGGTTAGCTCACTCAGGATGAGCTTTTCTAGTTCCATCCATTTGGCTGCAAATTGCATAATTACATTGTTCCTGATAGCTGAATAATATTCCATTGTGTAGATGTACCACAGTTTTTTAACCCATTCTTCAGTTGAGGGACATCTGGGTTGTTTCCAGTTTATAGCTATTACAAATAAGGCTGCTATAAACATAGATGAGGAAACTTCCTTATGATTCCGTGAAGAGGCATTTGGGTGTATACCCAGAAGTGGTATGGCTGGGTCCTGAGGCAGAGCTATTCCAAGTTTTTTAAGATATCGCCAGACTGACCTCCATAGTGGTTGCACAAGCCTGCCTTCCCACCAGCAATGGCGTAGGGTACCCCTTTCTCCACACCCTTGCCAGCATGTGCTGTCATTTGAGCTTTTGATCTTAGCCATTCTGACAGGTGTGAGATGGAATCTCATAGTCGTCTTGAGTTGCATTTCTCTGATGATTAAGGATGTTGAGCATTTCTTCAAGTGTCTTTCGCCATTAAGGATTCCTCCTTTGTGAATTCTCTATTTAGCTCTGTCCCCCATTTTTTTTGATTGGATTATTTGGTTTCTTGGCATTTAATTTCTTGAGTTCTTTGTAGATTTTCAATATTAAGCCCCCTGTCAGATGTGGGGTTGGTGAAGATTTTCTCCCAGTCTGTAGGCTGCCGTTTTGTTCGAATGACAGTGTCTTTTGCCTTACAGAAGCTTTTCAGTTTCATGAGGTCCCATTTATTGATTGTTGATCTCAGGTCCTGAGCTGTTGGTGTTCTGTTCAGGAAGTTGTCACCTGTGCCAATTAGTTTGAGGGTTTCTCCCATTTTTTTTTTCTAGTAGATTTAGTGTGACAGGTCTTATGTTAAGGTCTTTGATCCACTTGGAATTAAGTTTTGTACGAGGTGTTGTATGGGTCTAATTTCATTCTTTTAAGAGTGGACATCCAGTTGGACCAGCACCATTTGTTGAAGATGCTGTCCTTCTTCCATTGTGCCATTTTGGCTTCTTTGTCAAAAATTAGGTGGCCATAAGTGTGTGGGTCTATTTCTGGATCTTCAATTCGATTCCATTGATCTACTGGTCTATTTCTATACCAATACCATGCTGTTTTTACAACTATTGCTCTGTAGTACAGCTTGAAATCTGGGATGGTAATACCTCCAGATGTTTTTTTATTGTACAGGATTGATTTAGCTATTCTGGGCTTTTTGTTGTTCCATATGAAATCGAGAATAGCTCTTTCCAAGTCTATAAAAAATTGTGTTTGTATTTTGATAGGAATTGCATTGAATCTACATATTGCTTTTGGTAGGATGGCCATTTTTATTATGTTGATCCTACCTATCCATGAGCATGGGAGATCTTTCCATCTTCTAAAGGCCTCTTCCATTTCTTTCTTCAAGGGCTTGAAGTTCTTGATGTACAGGTCCTTTACTTGCTTGGTTAGAGTTACCCCCAGGTATTTTATGTTGTTTGTGGCTATTGTGAAGGGGATTGTTTCCCTTATTTCTTTCTCGGTATATTTGTTTGTTGTATAAAGAAGGGCTTCTGACTTTTTTGAATTAATTTTGTGTCCAGCCACTTTGCTGAAGGTGTTTATCAGCTGTAAGAGTTATCTGGTGGAATTTTTGGGGTCGCTTATGTATACTATCATATCATCTGCAAATAGGGATAATTTGACTTCTTCGTTTCTGATGTTCATCCCCTTGATCTCCTTTAGTTGTCTTATTGCTCTAGCAAGAACTTCAAGTACTATATTGAAGAGATATGGTGAAAGTGGACATCCTTGTCTTGTCCCTGAGTTTAGAGGAAATGCTTCAAGTTTCTCTCCATTTAATTTGATGTTGGCCACTGGCCTGCTGTATATTGCCTTTATTATTTCTAGGTATGGCCCTTGTATGCCCGTTCTCTCCAGAACTTTTAGCATGAAGGGGTATTGGCTTTTGTCAAATGCTTTTTCTGCATCTAGTGAGATTATCATGTGGTTTTTTTCTTTCATCTTGTTTATATGGTGAATGACGTTGATAGACTTTCGTATGTTGAACCATCCCTGCATTCCTGGGATGAAGCCTACTTGATCATGTTGTATGATACTTTTGATGTGTTCTTGAATTCGGTTTGCTAGTATTTTATTAAGTATTTTTGCATCTATGTTCATGAGGGAGATTGGTCTGAAGTTCTCTTTCTTTGTTGGGTCTATATGTGGTTTAGGAATCAGGGTGACTGTGGCCTCATAGAATGAGTTTGGCAATGTTCTTTCAGATTCTCTTTTGTGAAAGAGTTTGAAAAGTATTGGTGCTAGTTCCTCTCTGAAGGTCCAGTAGAATTCCGTGCTAAAGCCACCTGGCCCTGGGCTTTTTTGGTTGGAAGATTTTTAATGACTGTTTCTATTTCCTTAGGGGTTATAGGGCTGTTTAATCTTTTTATCTGATCTTGATTTAGCTTCGGTAGGTGGAATCAATCAAGAAAATTTTCCATTTCACTTAAGTTTTCAAATTTGGTGGAGTATAGATTTTTACAGTAGGATCCAAATATTCTCTGGATCTCCTCAATGTCAGTTGTTATTTCTCCCTTTTAATTTCTGATTTTGTTGATTTGTGTTTTCTCCCTCTGTCTTTTAGTTAATTTGGCTAAGGTTCTGTCTATTTTGTTGATTTTCTCGAAGAACCAACTCTTGGTTTCATTGATTCTTTATATAGTTCTTTTTGTTTCTAAGTTGTTGATTTCAGCCCTAAGTTTGATGATCTCCTGCCTTCTGCTCCTCTTAGAGTGTTTGCTTTTTTTTTTTTTCCAATTCACCCAGTTTAGCTCTTAATTCGCTAATATGAGCTGTCACAATTTTCTTTTTGAAGGCATTTAGTGCTATGAACTTTCCTCGTAGCACAGCTTTCATTGTGTCCCATAGGTTTGGGTATGTTTTGTCTTCATTTTCATTGCATTTTAAGAAGTCTTTGATTTCCTTCTTTATTTCTTCCCTGACCCAGTGGTCCTCTAGTAAAGAGTTGCTCAATTTCCATGTGAGTGTAGACTTTATGTTGATTCTTTTGCTATTGAAGTCCAGCTTAATTCCATGGTGGTCTGATAGGATACAAGGGGTTATTTCAATTTTCTTGTATCTGTTGAGGTTATCTTTGTGTCCAACTATATGGTCGATTTTGGAGAAGGTTCCATGAGGTGCTAAGAAGAAGGTGTATTCTTTTGTGTTTGGGTGAAATATTCTGTACATATCTGTTAGGTCCATTTGGTTCATGATCTCGGTTAGACTCATTATTTCTCTGTTTGACTTCTGTCTTGATGATCTGTCCATAGTTGTGAGTGGGGTGTTGAAGTCTCCCACTATTAAAGTGTTTGGATCGATGTGTGATTTAAGTTTTAGAAGCGTTTCTTTTATAAATGTAGGTGCCTTTGTATTTGGGGCATAGATGTTCAATATTGAGATGTCCTCTTGGTGGATATTTCCTTTAATAAGTATGTAATGCCCTTCTCTGTCTTTTTTTATTAACTTCAATTGGAAGTCTATTTTGTTTGATATTAGGGTGGCTACTCCAGCTTGTTTCCTGGGTCCATTTGCTTGGAAAACCTTTTCCCAGCCCTTTACTCTGAGATAGTGTTTATCTTCAATAGTGAGATGTGTTTCTTGTATACAGCAAAAAGATGGGTCTTGTTTATGGATCCAGTCTGTAAGTCTATGTCTTTTTTTGGCTAGTTGAGTCCATTGATGTTGATGGATATTAGTGACCAGGGGTTGTTATTTCCCATTATTTTGGTATAGCTGGTCTTCTTGTGTTTCTTTTTGTTTAGTTGCTGTGGAGGTTTCTATTTCCTCTGTTTTCTTGGGTGTAGTTATCTTCTCTGTGTTGGAATTTTCCTTCTAGGATCTTCTGTAGGGCTGGGATTGTCAGGAGATATTGTTTGATTTTGATTTTGTCATGGAATATCTTGTTTTCTCTATCTATGTTGATCAAGAGTTTTGCTGGGTATAGTAGTCTGGCTGGGCACCTATGTTCTCTCAGAGCTTGTAGGACATCTGTGCAGGCCCTTCTAGCTTTTAAACTTTCTGAGAAGTCAGGTGTCATTCTGATGGGTCTGCCATTGTATGTGACTTGGCCTTTTTCTCTTACAGCTTTTAATATCCTTTCTTTTTCTCTGCATTTGGAGTTTCTATTATTATGTGGCCAGAGGAGTTTCTTTTCTGATCTAATCTGTTTGGTGTTCTGTAAGCCTCTTGGATTTTTACTGGCATCTCTTTTTTTATGTTTGGGAAGTTTTCTTCTGTGATTTTGTTGAAGATATTTCCTGGACCATGGAGTCGGGAGTCTTCTCTTTCCTCTATGTCTATAATTCTTAGGTTCCGTCTTTTCATTGAGTCCTGATTTATTGGATGTTGTGGGTGAGAGATTTTTTAGCTTTCTCATTTTCTTTGGATGTTGTACTGATTTCTTCCACTGAATCTTCCATGCCTGAGATCCTGTCTTCCATCTCTTGCATCCTATTTTTGATACTCACATCCGTAGTTCCTGTTCTCTTCCCTTGATTCTCCATTTCCTCTTTTAACTCTGACTGTGTTTTCTTTATTGTTTCCATTTCTATTTTCATGTCTTGAATGGTATTGTTCGTTTTGTACATTCCCTTCTCCAGTTTGCTTGTTTTTGCCTGGAGATCTTTCATTGTTTTTTCCTTTTCCTGTTCAAGCTGAGTCACTTTGGCTTGGAGCTCTTTAATGGTGTTATTCGTTGTTTTGACTTGTAAAATTGTGGCTTCTTTGAATTCCTTCATAGTTTTAAGTTCTTCTTGAAGGGACTCTATCACTTTCCATAATGTAGAATTGTCATTGTTTTCATGTGTTTCAGTTGTGGTGAGGTAGTTCGGGCTGGACTGAATAGTGTTGCTTTCTTTTGTTGGAGACATTTCGCTCTGTTTTTCTTTTTTGTTTGTTTGTTTGTTTGGGGCCTCTGGCCATGTGGATTTTTTTTGCTGTCTTCTGGACTTGGGTCTAAAGGGGGCACTTTGGTATAGGATTCGAGTTGCCTTACTCCACTCCTATCAGGTGAGTCATTCAGCCCCGCCTCCCAGGTGGAGACCTAACTAATCCAGGTGGTGGAGCTATGTACAAGTAAGCTCTGGTTCCCCTCCGGAAGGGTCAGTACTAGTACAAAAGTCTGATATAGGACAGTTTCAGATATCTGCTAGTTTGCCTAGGGTTGGTTCCTGTAGCAGGTATATCTGCCATTCAGCTCCAACAGCCTTGCCGCTCCCCCGGCTTGTAAACTGGCCAGTTTCGTCACAGACTGCGATTTGCAGTCTGAAGGCACTTCCAAGGGTCTCAACCTTTTGCCAGATAGTTCGATCCTCTGTGCGAGATCTGGGAGTGTCCAGCAGGGTGGGGATTATCTCTGCGTGGGATTTGAATCTGCCCGCTGGGTATTAGGTTGGAACTTACTGGGAGTCTCTCCTGGTGGGGGGATGGGTGATCCCGATTCCCGGGTCCAGCGTCTTCCTTGTGTGTCCGAGAGTGGGAAGGAGTGTCTTGCCCAGGGATCCTCCGTGGTCCCTGGGTATATGGGTGAGATTTAGAAGGGGTCATGCCCTGTGTACAGCATCCTGCAACACTTGCCGCCTTGTGACTGTTAACCCCGAAATCAAAATACGTCAGCACAGGCCGCCGCCATCTTGGATCCCCCCCCATCTTGCTTTCTAACACCCACTTTTCTTCTTGTGTCTTTACTAGAGAGAATCAGGTCCACAAACATCCCAAGTTACTGAATGGTATGTATGAATGCCTGCTGTTTGTTGATGGTTAGTGCTTCCTCCTTCCTTATTGGCTTATTTCCTGCTACGGCACGACTTGTTCTTTTCCGTGTTCACACCGATGTGTTTATCTTTCTCTTCCATGTGAGGGAGTCCTTCAGGTATCTTCTGCAATGTTGGCTTAGTGGTCATGAATTTGCCTAGTTTGTGTGTATCATAGAAAGTTTTTCTTTTTTCCTTCAATTATGATGTCTCTCATTTTAATACATCACCATCTGGTATGGCAGTTATTGTCCTACACAGTTTGAAATAGGTCATTCCAGACCTTCTTGGCTTTTAGATTTTAGAAATCTGTTTTTCTGATGGAAATCTGTTTGTATGTAACTTGGTCTTTCTCTCTTGTGGATTATGTTTTAACTATGCAGCAATATGTTAAGATTCCCCCCCTCCCCGGTCTTATTGATGTTCTAAATACTTCTTTTTGTCTAGATAATCATCTCTTTCCCTAGATCTGGGAAATAGTAGATGAAACCCACTGGATTCAACCAGCTATTTATTTTCTTAATTTTGTGGGATCCTTAAGTAGCAGACTGAGAGAGATTCCTTTCACACTATTCAGACAACACACTGAATGCAGTAAGCCTATTAGATTTTCTAAATGTTGGGCAGTCTTAAATAGCATGTATTTCGAAAGGTCTACCTTTCATACTATTTTTATTCCATCCCTAATGCTCTAGGACATTTTTGTAATTTGTACCCATTTCCTTGTAGGATATTTTCCCCTAGGTTTCAAAGCACCATTCTTAAAGCATTGGACTTGGTGCTAGGCATTGCTGCAAAATGTTCAATAAGACTCAAGGATGAGGGACTCTTACCTTCTCCAGCCTTGAATTCCACCTTTCACAATGTACTCTTCCATTTTTGTCCAGTTTATTATGAGCAAGTGCTGAAATTTAAGGAATAATCTCTCTGTTCACATGGTATGAGAACTAAGTGCTCCTTTGGTGGTATACTGAGCCTTTACCTGAGAAATAATGAAAAGAGGGAGAGGAAGAACTTGATGCCTTTCATTTTGTGAGGGACTTCATGAGGTCTCTGAATAATGTGGGACAAAGTTCTCCAAAGTCTAATCCATCAAAAAGACATAAACATTTATCATCACATACAATTCTGATAATCAAGAATCTGGGGGGCAGTTTATTTGCATGGTTTTACCCAGGGTCATCCATGTTGCTGTTACTAAACAGGTCATGGTTGTATTATCTGATGCTTTGCCTGAGACTCACAGGAGGAGCCTGTTTTGCACCAGGTCCTCACATAGACACTCACTGGAAACCTCACAGTCTTCATTATGACATTGCCATAAGAAGGAATGTTATCAAAACGATAACAGCTATCAGTCCTTCTAATACAATAGAGAGCCAGATGAAAGTCACCTTGCCTTTTATGCTGTCACTTTTCCTGTTCTTCCCAGACATAAGTTTTACAGTCCCTGACCAAGGGGAAGGGCTTTAAATTCTAACTTTTGTAAAAAGAGACTATAAACTAATTGAGTTGAATTATTTGAAAATAAGTACAAAAGATCTCGAGTATATGTTACAATGCTTGTATAGCTGTTATGCATAGCATTTTGCCTGTTCATAAAAAATTCAACCATACAGTATTTGATAGATTTTTTTTAAAAAATATGAATTACAATACATGTGACCTAATCACAAATTGAAAAATATATAATGAGAGCTCCAACACGCAACTGAAGCTCTGTACTTCATATTATATTGTTGGTATGCACAATTGAATATGTACTTCTAATTTGCATCTGTTACTTTATAAAATTAAGATACATGTCTTTTATTTCTATACAAACTCTCCCTATGCTACTAGTCTATAGATTGTCATTAAGAGATAAATATATTATTCAAGAAACTTCTTGGTTTGTTTCTTTGGGAAAGAAAGAACCCGTGAGTTCCAGGGCATCCTGGTATACATAGTAAGTCCATCTAAAAAACCCTAAAACTAAACAAATGAACAAAATGAAACAAAAAAGATTCTGTTACCATGGTAACCAGTAGGGGCAGATAGACATATAGGTGCTTTTAACATCATGTGTGAACAACTTAACTGCTTAACAACTGAAGAAGTTCCTACATTATCAAGTTTAACTTAACACATAGTGCTCACCTGACTTGCTTTTTCTATGACTCTCAGAGGAAGACTTGCAAACTTTAGATTAAAAGGTAATGCATTTAAGGTTTTATAAACTGTTTGGGATCTTAACTCTAATGTTTGGTAGGTATACTTTCTAAAGATTTAATGGATTCACTGCACTCAGGAGAAATGGCTTCAGAATCACAGAGGTCTCATGATCAAGATTTGTGAATAAAACATTGAGTGATATGAGGTGGAGGACCATGGCTGAATATAGAGTCAGGACTATAAAGGTGAGGAAGAATATGCTCAGCTGTAGAGCTCCACTCAGAAACAGAATCACAGGTAGGTTTTATATAAATGGTTTGGAAGGCTGTAGTGTCATGGTTTGGTTTCGTTTTTTGGTTGCTATCCACTGGTGAAGGTGAATTCTAAGGCAGACGCAACATGTCACAGTGGAGATACAAGGATACCTCAGATGAGTTCAGGCTTAGTGTATACTTGCTGTATGATATGAAACACATAAAGATATAGCTTTACCAGACAGTCCTCAGCAACATTCAAAGTAATCTTTGAAATACATCCAAACCCTCATCAACCTCATCAAAAGATGTGCTCTGCCACAAAGCAAATTTTTCTTTTTAAAACAGAATGTGCACCATAGATTCCACAAACAAACAAACAAACAAAAACCAAAAAGCATCTTGCTTCTATTTTTATTTGCTAAGTTTTTTTTCTAATGTTTCTGGCATGCATTGCACATGTCAATAGTGTATATAGTGTTTTTGGTGTTTTGAGACAGGGTCTCATTATGTTGCCTGGGCTGGACTGGAATTAACTACTTAGACCAGACTGGCTTTGAACTCAGCAATCCACCTGCCTTTGCTTCCCAAGTGCTGTGATTAAAGGTGTGCACCACCATGCCAAGCTGTATTAGAGAGATCTTTTTAAAGGAATACCATACATCAGGCATCCCTTGAAACAATTAACAGAACAATCTAACCTACAAGGAAGAGTGAAAAGGGAAAATGTCCTGCTGTTTAAGGGATGCTTGTTCCTTTACTTTTTGCTTGGAAAATCTTAGGGTTTTTTTTTTATTGAAAATCATTGTCATTTTAGTAAAAAAAAAAAAATAAAAAAGAATTAAACATTTAAATTATTAATAGAAATGTTACTTTTCACTGCTGTTTCATACCACTAATTTTGAGGCAATCATAACCATGTTTAATTTGTATGAGGATGAATAGGTGGTTTGTCTTTGCCCAAATCACCAATGTTGCAGAACATTAATCCACTAATTAATTTTTATTTTATGTCCTTATGCACATACCTTCTAAACTTGACTTAGTAATGAGTAAGAGAAGATAGAAAAGAGTAGGGATTTGAGATAGGAAAAGTCTTCTATTTCTTTCTAAGTAATTTTCAAACCAAGTCATTGTTGATACAGGCGAGAAATGCAACTAACAGTAAATATTAAAGACTCCTTGGTCATTACCATTTTGTAGAATTGCCTTCCTTGGGTTGAGACCTAATTTTGTAATGAGAAGTACCAATGGCCTTATTGTGTGCTAGTCAACCTTTAATCACTATGATGAACCTGGGGCAAGTAACTTATAAACAGAACAGGCTTATTTTAGCTCACTGGGATATTCTAAGGCCAGGAGGTGATGCCCCAATTGACTTGGATCTCTAGTGTTGGTGGGAAATGTTGTTGGGAACATAGAGTGTAGTGATGAGAATAGGTTCTATGATCCCTTTAAAGGGCATGGTCCCAGGGACATAAGTACCTCCCACTGGGGCTCACTTCTTAAGGGTTTAACAGAACCTCCCAGTAGAACTTCTGCCGTGAGTACCAAGCCTTTACATAAGGACCTTTGGGAGGTATTTATCCAAACAATAGCAATGGGTCTTTCAGCACCTCCACTTAGTTGTGAACATTAGAAATTTCCTATGTGGTATCAGGAACTTCTAACAGTTGTAGTATTGGACTATTCATTGTGATTCCAATAGAATTTCATGTCCACGATGACCATGTCACCACTTTTGTCACCTATATTGTGCAGGGACTGGCTCATAGATGGGTAACCTCTGCCGTTTCCTTGGATCCCACACTGAGAAGGCCACATGGTCATTCTGTAGCTTTCCTGATCGTTTTCATTTTTTTTTTTTTTGTTCTTGTTGTTGAAATTGACGTCCCAAGTGGAGTCTAAAAGTTCATAGAAAATGCGCTTGAGAAGAGGACAAAGTAGGGATGTTGTTGACAGAAGTGACAACTGAACCAATCTTAATGGGAGATCGTATAAAATGCTCCATAACAACCTCCTAACCACATTCCTAAAACTACTGTCGATAAAAAGCACATTTTAATAAATTATATGTTAACTTGTGTACTTAAAAAAACAATTCTTTTGATTGAAATTCACTTCATTAAAAGCAAAGCTTTGGTTAATTTTGTTTGTTTGTAGACATTTTGTTTCTAGGAGTTTTACAATACTTTTGTTATGGAGCCAGATAAAAGCTCCATTTGGGTTACCTCCCAGTTCTGAGGATTATGGACCCAAGCCCAAACTTCAAGGTCAAAGACTGGGGACTGTTTGGCTCCTTGAAATTATTAGAATTGAGAAAAAATGGTTCCAATTATGTCAGAATCAAAGAGAGAAATCAGAAGGTCTGTTGCTTTATCACACCTCATCCCAGCTCCTCTGAGCTCTCAAAGGGCCATCCATTATATTGGGGTAGAACAGGACTCGCATGTAGAAGTTGCTGTTTTTAAACTTTTGGATAAAAGAGGACAAGATAAATCTTGGAAGTTATGGTCAAAACATTGTTCCAATAGTCTAGAATATATTAATGGAAGCCTGGCCCAATAGCTACATAGAAAAGAGTAGATAACTTTGAACTTGTGTTCTCTGCAAATGACCTTAGCTCTCGTGCCAGTGCCGGTACTGTGAGAATCTTGCCTGTTGCATTTCAGTACTGTTGATTAGATGACCAATACTTGCACTGTTTTGTCATTTTACTTCATTTGACCTGAGAATATTAAAATAATGATCAGAATACTCCTCACACCTCTGGAAGGCAACACATAGATCGGGCACATTGTTATATGAAGAATGAGACCAACATTCAGGGAGATAACAATGACCGCACATTGCAGTAACACATACAGTTGACCAAAAGACAAAGCAATCAATGCATGATGAGGTTCCTGCAATTCCCACCCATGTTCTCCCCATTCACACACACTTTGGTCTGCCCTTTAGAGGATTTTTTCCTCTGTGCTCTGAAAAGGATTTTTACAAGGTCTGTAGAGTTTCTGCATGATGTTTCATCTGTTTTAGTACCGCTGATGTTCACTTTTGCATGTGTTTTATTTTATTCCCCAATAGTCTTAAAAGTGGGACAAGAATTATTTAAAGGGGAAGGAGATTATTATTTCAGTTTAAGAGTCCCAGTAGGATGGAGAGAACTTGGAAAGTGTAAAGTGTTCTGTTCCTATTAAGTAGGACTCAAGAGCCACCCTCAGTTTTACACCATCTCTATCAGTAATTTTCTTTCTCTATAGCATTCTTTTTCAGACTTGCACAGCAGCTAATCCTCATAAAGTGGAAGCGACACATGAAATTTAAATTCCAACACATTTGCTAAAATTCCTGTAGGACAGTATCCCTCTTCCCCCCATGACTATATTAAATTGACTTCATGGAATAGAGTCAACCTTTTTCCAACTTCATTCATGTTTGGACGGAGTCCCAGATTTCACAAAGAAATGAATAGAAAATCAGATATGATCAGATGTGGACTACCTGAGCTGTGCTTTTACAGCCTTTACAAGTAACACTTCATAGAGGAAAAACATTACATACATAAGAAGAGGACCTCTAGTAATATAACATTTATCATCTATCAGATTTTAGCAAATGTCTAAGCATTCAAGATGTATATACATCTATGCATGTGAATAACTCCAGAGTGTCCCTGAGAAGGGTCAGGTTTTATGTATGCTCTGCAAAATGGTTCAGGTGCTACAAGGCCTTTTCTCTCCCAATCCTTTGTTAGCAAATACTGGGAGAGAAAAACAAAGGCTTATGAATAGAACCTGCCTCATTTTGTTCTGCTACAGATATCAGACCCTGAAATGTTCAACCTGAAAAGCATCAAGTCATAGGTTTTACATTCTCTTTCTTGTAATTCTCAAATTTCAGAGACCTTATTGAATCACAAAAGAAAGGTCAGGTATAGGTGGGCTCCAAGCCTGCTGGCCAGAGGGTAGGCTTAGTAAATTATTCCTTTAGTCAGTATTATGTAGGAATTGGCAAACATTTCACTTAGACATGGGTCTTGTGCTGTATAATAAGTTCCTGCAATTAACAGGTAAAGAAAGTGAGACCAAGAGCTCGGGATGACTTTTCGTTATTGTTTTGGTATTTTGTACAGTAGAGGAGTCCTAAAGCCCCAAACACTTGCTAATATCAGTATCTGTAACTGCATAAACATGATATCTAAACAACCATTCATGTATTTTTTCTTTCATAATTTTTAATTTCCTATTTTAGATATTGACATAGGCTGTTTTCTTCCCAATATCAAACATCTCTCCTTGTCTTTATAACAGAATCCTATTTGTCGTTGTGTGTTCGCTTGTTGACACAGTGTCTGGGTTTATAGACCAGGTTGGCCTGAAATTTGCTATGTAGAGGAGGATGACCCTGAACTTCTGAGCCTCCTACATCCAGCTCTCAAGTGCTGGAATTGCAGATATGTGTCTATTTTATTCAGTACTGGGAACTGAACCAAGTACTTTGTGCATGCTAGATAAACACTCAAATGAGCTACATCTTCAGCCCTGTGGCTCTGACCTTATTTAGAGTGACTGTGCCCCCTGAGGCAGCACATATGACAACATTCTGTGTAGTGATCAAGCTACCAAGCTCTAAAGATCAGGGAAATGAAAACAGAGTGACTCAGCTCAGAGATGGCTGGTCGTCCCCCATGTCCCCAAGGACTTCTACCTTTACTCACCAAGCCATCTCCCAGTCCAGTCCAACGTCTATGCTTTTATTTAGGAGACAAGCCCTTTGCATTTAAGCCATCTATATTGTCCACATTATCTGTGTTTGTGTTTCCAAGACAACAAGTTTTCTCCCCTCATCCCTGCTATAAACAAAGATTAAATGTACGTCCCTTTTCACTCACAGTCTGAGGCCTTTCAAGATAACTTATTTTCAACATTGACTGAAAGTTAATATTTCCTCTCCCATGTCATATTTATCTAGGACATTCATCATTTAGATTTATCAAAGGCACATTTAGTAGCATTCAAATTTTTCAGAAGATGTAGTGACTTTTTTTTTGAGTGAGGGGAATTTCTGTTTTCTCTTGTACTTTACATTGCAGAAAACTATCTAATGAAAGTTCTTGGCCCTATGAATAGGTTCCATGAAAATCCACATTCCTCACTCTACAATTGATAGAGTTTGAAATTGTGCCAAGTGTTCAGAATGGTAATTCAGAGTCATTTTGCTTAGTTTTGAGGCAATATCTTATACAGCCTGTGCTCTCCTAAAATTCATTCTCCTCTTGCTTTGGTCTTGTAAGTACTAGCATAATCATGTGCCTCCAGGCTTATGATTCTAAATTCTTTCTACATTTTGATAGTAACTTATACTTAAGTTTTAAAAATGTGAAATATATGTACTTCTAAAAGCTCCTAAACATATTGAGTGTCAGTACGAAAATACAACATGCAACAAGAATACTTCTGACTTTAGAATCACTGGGGCCTAAAATGAACTGGGTGTACATTCAGAGATCACCTGGTATTAACCTCTTCCTTTCTCTGTTAGTGACTAGAGAAGAAGTACAATGTCAGTTTTCTTCTGGCCTCATTGGTTTTTCTCTCAACATAGAGCATTTGTTTTTAATTATAAGAAAAATATGGCCAGGCAGTGGTGGCACTCACCTTTAATCCCAGCACTCGGTAGGCCGAGGCAGGAGGATCTCTGAGTTTGAAGTCAACCTGGTCTACAGAGTGAGTTCTACTTGTCTATTGCCAGGGCTACACAGAGAAACCCTGTCTCAAAAAAAAGTAAGAAAAAAAGAAAAGAAAAATATGTTGGCATGTATCAGCAGAAAACATCATAGAAGGAAAGACTTTAGATATCCAATTGGCTTTTGACATTTAGGAATCAAAATGACAGATATCATTGATTGCTTCATTTCTCTGGGTTCATATTCATTCATTCTAAGGAAGAAGATTTCAACCGTTTTCATCTAGTTCTTTATTACTCTCCTTGCTGAATGAGCCTTCCTTTCTCTAAAAGGAAAAATCTGATCCTTAGAAGGTAGAGGACTCATGTCCAAGGAACTCCCAAGAGCCACTTTGAAGATGCCATTCTTTAGTCATTACTTGGTATCTTAAGTACCCTAGATAAGCAAAGACTCTCAGAACAGAGTTTATAGAACAGAGAAAGGATAGCTGTAGAGATAGCTGTGAGAGGTTTGTTCTCCTTTTTACATTCTAAACCCCCTCAGGATAGAAAACTGATTAACTTTTTCTTTGTGTCCATCTTAAAGGGTAGAATGCCCAGCTTTGCTTGTGAGATATATCCATTACACAAATTAGGTAGGTTTTGAGATGTAGCCAGTTTTGTGCGATGGTAGCAATATGTTAAATATATCTTAGGAAACCAGATAAAACAATTTTAAAAGTCAGAAAATCAACCTGCTCCCCAACCCACACAATCCCTTTGTACAAAATCCAACAATTTTGGCTAGACATGTTGGCATATAGCTAAGATTACAGCTCTTGGAAGGCAGAATCAAGAAGACCACTAGATTTAAGCCAATGTGGACCACATAGGGAGACCTTCTCTCAAAATAATTAAGAACCCCCCGCCAACTCAAATTAAAAAAAAAAACAAAGCAAATTAATAGTCAAAATTGCACTCACCATGTTCAGAAGTCAAAGACTCTGCCTCATATAGTAATTATAAAGGTTAAAAACGGGCTGTATTTTCTACATGCAGAAAGTTCAGGAGATGCCCAGGGAAGCCTTCTCAGTTAATAAGCTGTATGATAGAGAAGAGGGGAGACTTGGCAATGTTTGTAGAACAGAGGGAGCATTTTAGAGCTACAACAGAAACTAAGATGGGTTAGACGAGTAGTTCTCAACCTGTGGGTCGCGACCCCTTCAGGTGTTTTGTATCAGATATCCTGTATATCAGATATTTACATTATTATTTGTAACTACAGGAAAATTACAGTTATGAAGTAGCAACAAAAATAAGTTTATGGTTGGGGCTCACCACAGTGTGAGGAACTGTATTAAAGGGTCACAGCATTGGGAAGGTTGAGAGCCGGGAATATATACAAAGGCCTGCATCAGAAGATGAACCATATCTGTCTTTATGAGAACATTGACACTGTTCTGCTCAAAAATGTGAAGGCATGGGAAGTTCTAAATGAAAATGACACTACAGATAGCAGTGGTATACAGGGAGAACGGGTAGTAGAAATTGCCTGGAGACTGAGATCCATTCACTGGTGATTTCAAATCTGGACCTGTAGTGAATTCAGAACTGATACAGTGGAACTTTATTTATTCACAACATACTACTCACTGAGCACATTTTTACACATTGAGAATGTATTTATTGTTCTGTCTTCTACATTGTACGTATCAGTGGAAAATCTCTTTCTGTGTGTTGAGAGAGAGAGAAAAAAAGAGAGAGAGAACATTTAGTGTAAGAAATAGAGACATTTGGGATTAAATTTCAAATAAAAGAGGCAGTGATTTGTTTAGTGTACACAGAATCAGAGAAATGGATATTAAAACTATCGCAAAGGAGCATCAGCCAACAAAATTATGATGGATTGACACTGGCATGTCAGTGTCTTTACATGTAGTTAGAAAGACCACAGTAATTACCTGTCAGAGAATATTAAAATTAAATTTAAAAATTTTTAAATTAATATTAAAATTAAAATATTAAGGCTAACCATTTATCTGGCAAGAAAACAGATCTATAAAATACTAATCAGTAATGAAAACAAAAAGTTACTGCTGTATTTATCAGCATGGATGAGCCACTTGAATATTATTTGAGCAAAAAGAAAAAGTTACAGAAAATGTGCAAAGTTGATTTTATTTATATTTATGTAATGCACATTCATTTAAGTCAACACTGTATAGTATTTGTCTAAAAGTGCTTCTGAATAGAAAATGTGTGATTCAGCATTGATTTTGCTCCTAAGAGTCTGGGGCAAAGCAAATGAAAGTTAGCATAGACAGCCTTCAAGTTAATGGGTCCTTGTCTGCTTCTGATGTTAGATGAGATGTTCTTATTTTTACATCCTGAATATTCTAAATATTTCTAGTTTCTAATTCTTTTTATAACTTTTGTCATATGCTAGACATAGTGTCACATACCAGCAGTCCCAGCACTTGGGAGAGTAGGGCAGAAGAATATCAAGATCAAGTGTGTGGCCAGTCTGAACTAACTAGTGGCATTCTATCTAAAAGATTAAAAAAAAAAAAAAAAAGACAGGAGAGGGGGAAAGGCATCCCTAGCCACGACACTGAATTTGAAGATGGAAGCTGAAATGCTGCTCGTGAGCTGGGAAGGATATTGATGAATCTATTCAAGGACTTAGCATTAGCCCAATTTTCCTATTTCCTGACTTGGTGATGATGATGGATGGGCCCGTGGCTCCCCTGGACCTCTTCAAATCCTCCAGAGAGGAGCCTTCTGCATCAAGGAAGGTTCATCCCTGTCCCTCTCCAATACAAAATCAATAGGAATCCGACCCTGGATTCCGTATCAGGTGCCTCCTGGCTGCCTGCTGCAGTCTGCTGCTCTCTCTTGTGCAGCCTGGTCCTGCTGTCTTTGAGAGCTGTTTCTGTCCAAGAACAGAGTCAGATTTCTCATTAGTCTGTCAAATAGCTGCTAGACCAACTGTATTCTCAGCTGAAATTCCCAGCACTGGGTGAGTCATGCCTAAGATCCTACTGAAGCCAGCCTGAGCTGCTTTCTGTGTTTATGGCCACTGGGGGAAGGGGGGGGGTGTAATCTAGACCTTACCATTTGGAGCTGGGCTGCATTTAGATGCATCCTATGGACCTTTGGTGCTTGATCATGGGAGGGGTTGTTGGAGTGCTTTTAATTATATGCCATTGAAATCCACCTACGAATTATGACTGAAACCAGGAGCCTGGGGTTATAATAAAATCAGAATTTCAGTGTTTTTCTGTGAAGGAAGTAGGGATGTTAGAACCACTCAATAAGCTCTGAATAAATCATGTCCCTGGCCCCGGCACTCAGGGACCCAGCATTTCCTGTGTTAGGCCCAGCTGATGGACCTCCATAAAAATCTTAGCAGGCACTTAGGTCTCATCAGGAGATCCATTGGGATGAAATCATGGAGCAATGGAGGACAGCACCCCATCCTGTCCCCATGGCAACTGTCAATCTCATAGGAACAGAGGCTATGTCTTGAGTTTGTGATTTCCCTGGGAATGCCCTCTGGGATGGAGGAGCCTTATTAAATTTCAAAGATTCAAGTACTGAGACTCAAGGGAGAAGGTTTTCTCATCTGATGTACTGGGTAGGGAAGCAAGCCATTTTCTTGTTGAGAAACAAACCTTAGTGGACTAGTAGGTGTTATTGGTGGGCATATTTTGCTCCAAACAATGGACTTCTTCACATAAGAAGTACTATTTTGTATTGGGATAATCTATCCTGGCTATTGAAGTGCTCTTTGACATTGTAATAATTCAAGCAGAGGCCAGATGTCTCTAACTTAAGGAGGATATAGAGGATGTAGTGAAGTCTAAATAGGATTGGATTCTCCCATAATGCTTGCAGTAGTTCTCTTAGGATTCATCACTAAGGTATCCGCTCATGCACGCCACTTTTCAGGAAGACTGCAATTGGATAGAAGCAAAGATTGGAGAACTGAAAAACAAGATAGGAAGAAAGGTAATCAGACGATATAGGATAGGGGCTATCTGTGTGCACTGCTTTTGTCTTTGTTGCTAGGTAGCTGAGTCATCTCAAACTAATCACTCAAACACCAGAGGTTTCCTTAGATGATATGAGATGAAGGGTCGAGCAAGTTGTTTTCAGGTTCCTCATTTCTGCTCTCAGACTCTCAAACTGGGATGCTGTGGAACATTTAGGGGATGGCGTAGAGAGCAGTGTCATTTACAGTTTGTAGTTTCTGAGTTAAGCATCAACTGCACCACCACCTCTCAGATGGCGGCATATAACAGCCAGGGTGCTAGACTTCTGAAACAGGGAGGATGTGCTGACGATGGCTGATTTGGTTGAGTTGTGTTTTTTTTTTTTAAGCAAAAAGAAATTATGAGAAATAGCATACCCGTCCATCTATCTTCCTGTATTCTCTTTCCTTGTGGTCCTGTCCTCAACCCAATAATTTCTAGAGAGGGGTGAGACATAGATAAATAAAGGAAGTATGATGGTTAGTCTTTGTTGTCAACTTGCTAGTATTAGAGTCACCTAGGAGATTGGAGCCTACTTGTTGCTATGTCCAAGAAGGTAATGCAGAGTATACAAACTGAGGTTGAGAGACCTGAATGTGGGTGGCACCATCCCACGAGCCAGGTTCTTGGATACAAGGAAAGAAGGAAAAAGAGAAAGAGAGCCAAGCCCCAGAATCCATCCTCTGTACTCCCCTGCCCACTGAGATGTAAGCAAGGCACTGCATGATCCCACTTCCAGATCCACAGCTTTCCCTGTGGTACTGCCTCTTCAACCACAAACGAGTATACTCCAGACTGCAAGACAGGGTGAATCTTTTCTCCCTTAAGTGTTTTGCCACAGCAACAAAGAAACTCATTAAATGAAACTCTTTCCCACTTCTGGTTTTTTGTTTGTTTGTGTGTTTGTTTGTTTGGTTGGTTGGTTAGTTGGTTTTTTGAGACAGGGTTTCTCTGTGTAATAGTCCTGGCTGTCCTGGACTCCCTTTGTAGACCAGGCTGGCCTGGAACTCAAAGAGATCCACCTGCCTCTGCCTCCCAAGTGCTGGGATTAAAGGCGTGCACCACTACTGCCTGGCTCCCACTTCTGTTTTTAATACACACAACACACCAAGACATGGAGCTCTAAGAACACATCTTTTTTTTTTTTTTTTCCTGTTAATTCTGGAATTCTCTTGTTGCCTCTGAACAGTACAGACTGCATGTTAACATGAGGGTAAAAACTATTAACACTGGGCAGGTGGAGTCAGGATTCTTGGTAGGTGGTCAAGCTCTCCTGCAGCAGAGAAACGAAAGTACCTTTTTATGTTTTTTCTGCAAAGAGCAAAGGAATCCCACACTTAAGTTAAATAACTGCCCAAACATGGAACTATATTAAGGGACCAAGATGTTTTTGCTAAGGTCACGAATCCCAGAAGATCATTAACTTCAGAGAAGGTCACACCCTGATCACTTGGGTTGCATATAAAATTGACTTTATTTCATATTAAAAACCTACAATAAAGAAAACAATGTGTAAATATAAAGGGTGTATTTAATGGACATAAGTGTTATATTTCTAGTACCGTCAATACATCGTGTCTTTATTGGATGTAATAATACATGTGTTATCTAGAATGGAGAACTAGGCTAGCATACTCTGTCATTCATATTTTATAATTAGGAATGGCATGTAATATATGGAAATTTGTTTTTTTAAGAGCCCATTCTTAAGCCAAATAAAACCTTCAATTAGTACAGATTTGAGTTAAGTCAGCAGCTTGTGAGTTAAGGAGGGAGAACTAAATGTCAAATGCCATTTCATAATTTAATAAACATGAAATGTTTCTCCTTTACAGTGATAATCTCTGAGATTTCCTGGTACTTGTATTTCATCTCAAAGAATTCCCACAACCCCTATACAAATCAGCATTGCCTTTCCCACTTTCAGTGTGATTAACTCCGTGAATAGCTTTCAGAATTCAAATATCTTCCAATATAGGAAGAAAGATACTAATCACTGAGCATCAGATACATACTATTGATCATTTGTGATAAGTTTGTGAGAGCAAATATTGCAAGACAGCTAAAAAAACAAGATTCCTACAACAAATAGGTTTTTTTTTAAGGTATCCATTCAAATTCTTTACCACCTCTAGCTACATAGCCTCACTGTGCTGAACAGTTTTATGTCAACTAGACACGAGATAGATAGAGCATCTGAAAGTAGGGAACCTCAATTGAGAAAATGCTTCTAGAAGATCAGGCTGTAGAACATTTTCTTAATTAGTGATTGATGGGGGAGGGCCCAGCCCATGGTGGTGGTGCCATCTCTGGGCTGGTGGTCCTGGGTTCTATAAGAAAGCAGGCTGAGCAAGCCATGAGTAGCAAACCAGAAAGAGCACTGCTCCAGGACCTCTGCATCAGCCCCTACCTCTAGGTTCCTGCCCTGTTTGGGTTCCTGTCCTGTTTGGGTTCCTGTCCTGGCTTTTCTCAATGACAAACTATAATGTGGAAGCGTAAATAAGCCATTTCCTCTGCAACTTGCTTTGGTGTCATAGTGTTCCATCACAGCAATAAAAACCCAAACTAAGAAACTCACTATAGTCTTTCTCTTCAAGACCCCCTGTTTCCTTCCTACTCTTGAGACTCCTCGCTTGGGTACCAGTGAATCCACTTTTACTAACATCTTTTCTTTCTCTGTGGAGGTCATGGCCTGAAAGTAACAAAGGATGGAAACATGCTTCTGGAAAAAAAAAAATAGGAAAAGCACTTAATTCTCTGATTCCTTGTAGAAATGATTTTCTGAACCTCGGCTGTAAAGTCCCAAGTAAAAGGGAAGATGTCCTTAGAATATATGACCATTTTCACTGAAGGTCATTAGTCTGCAGCAAGCAGTGTGGAAAGGGAATGGCCATCTGACTGCCAAAGAGTTTAAATCAAGGCTTTTTGGTCCAGGCCTCTAATCTTAACTAGTTGGGAGGCTGAGGCAGGAATATCACAAGTTCAAGACCACCCTCGGTAAGGAACAAGTTCAAAGAAGACTCCATCATGAAATAAAAAGTAAAAAGAGAACTGAGAAGAGCTTGGAACTATAGAGCATGTTAAGGTTTAATTTCTAATACCTCAAAAAACAAGACAAAACAAAACATCAATCAGTGGGTTATTCTTTAATATGAGAAGACCCCCTTTATGAGTTATTAGAAAACAAAACCAAATACAGACATTTTGCCCTAGGAACCTGTCTAGGCAAGCACACTTAGATTCTTTTTTTTCTTTTTTTTCTTATTTTATATAAGTACTTTATTTTTTTTCTTCAAGTTACATCTCAGTCACAAACCCTTCCCTACTCCCCCTTCCTGTCCCACCCTTCCACCCTCTTCCCCCCC